>JASANB010002447.1:0-94658 GCA_030248155.1 Sabatieria punctata | reverse complement strand
TAAATATAAACATCCCTTTTCAAATTCTCTCGTAAGCTCTCCCAAATTTTGCATGTTAACTAATCAATCATTATACGTCTTTAATCATCGGTCATGTAATGTGCAGTCCCTTGCACAGAAAGCAGAGTTGTACGAACTAGTGGGGTCAGTGGCATACCCAGCATTTTGCAAAGGGGGTGTAAAATTTTGTTGTCTGGTTGGGCCGCTGCTCAACAAGGGCGAGAAAATTTCGCAAAAATTGCCTTCAAAAGCGCGTTTAAAACACATTCCAGGCTTAAAATTAACAGAAATTACAAGTTTTGGTAGTTTAAAGTGGCCTGGTTGAGTTTCTGCCCGACCGGGGTGAGAAATTTTTGAAAATTTAGCCTTAGAAAACGCATTTAAAAGGTATTCTGAGCATAAAATAGACAGTTTACTACATAATCAATTAATTTCTCTTATTTTTGTCTAATTTTTCCTCCCTACCCTACCTCCACCGCAAAGGGGGTGTACACATCCTTCACCACCTCGGTATGCCACTGAGTGGTGTCATGGTTTACAACAAAGGTAATACAATGAACAGCTAATTCTGTCCATTATACAGTCGTGCTTTATGTTCAGAGGGTAAACCTCTCATTTTTGACAATGCTAACTTTTCACCTTCACTACAAAAAGGAAAAGTCGGAAGTGGGAAGTGGGAACTGAGAAAAGTCGGAACTGGAAAAGTGGGAACTTGGAACACCCCGCGCCCGTACATACAGTATTGTCATGTTTTATGGTTGCCGTACTGCAAATTCCTACTAACCACTCAGGGAAGCTTTTCTGTATGTATAGACCGTTGTCTTAACACTCATGCTCACCCCCTCCCTCCTGGTGCGTCGTCTATCGTCGCACTTCGGCCGACACCCCTCCCCCTCTGAAACGACGTCGTTTATAGACGGCCCTAAAGTCGAACGAAGCACTGAATTTCCAAAGTCCAAGGCTAAGAGTTTAGGCATTTCCAAAGTCATAGGCTAGTAAATTTATCCAAAAGCAATGGGTTTATAGTTTTTAGCAATTTTCCTTGTTTATTTTTAGTCGTTTCAATAATTTGGGCTAAAAGAAATGTTCCCATGTGTACCGATATAGTTTTAGAGACTACAAACAATGACAAGCCGAAACTGCTTGGAGCAAATCTATTTTGTGTTGTTGGGACAGGGATTAACTGGATCAGAAAACCAAAAATACTTCAAATTCAATATTTCGGAAGGATATCGCGAATACCTAGAGTTTTGGGATACGCCAAGTGTCAAGTTACAAAGATAACATTGTGATCTGGAATTTCGACAAAAATTACACTAAACTGGATAAAAAATACCGATTGCCAAATACGTGGGTATTCCCAAAATAATCGGTATTATATCGGATAATGTCATAGAAGCCTTTGGAAATTATGCTCAAACCACCTTTCTTGAGTTTTTTCGAATCAAAACATGCAGAAAGGATTGGGAATATATTTTGACGCATATAAAAAGTGTTATAAATATAGCCAAGAAGCTAGGACTAAAATGAAAAGGCCTTACCATAATCATATTTCTAGCACTAAAATTATTTGGTAAAGGCATTTGATTTTTACATATATGGTATGATATAGTATAGAAGCAGCTGTTTTGAATCTGGTTTGGTGTGGTACTAAATAGTACTAAATTCAAAGATTGATTTTAGTACTACGTAGTACAATTTTGGTATGGTAAGCATCCCTGGGCATAGTTGGTTTCTAAGACAGCTCCTAACGCCGTTGATCTTCTTCTCCAACGCGGCATGCTTTGTGGAGCGGCTTTGGTGCAATAGCAGATCCAGTCGGTTCCCATTTGTCTACTGGCTGTCACCAGCTTTCGGTGGCCTGGGTGGGCTATCCTAAGTCTAATTCCAGTCAGAACCAACTACATCCGTAAGGGATGCAAGGGCCGCCGTGACTCAGAGCCAACTTAGCGTCTTGGGGTAGGTATTTATTGGGTACATTTAGGTATTCCCAAGAAGACCCATTTTCGGTATGGTTCGGTATACCCAATCAACAGTAACCGTCTTTTTTTACTAAAGTACATTTCAAAATACCGTGCACTCTGTGTTTTTTGCGAATAACTCCTTATGGAAGCGTCAGAGCGCGTTTTGCCTCATAACCAAAGTTGTAGAGGGGCCCAAGCTCTGTACTGTCGTGTAACCTAATCTGCGCAACGTTCCCTTGTAACGCTAATTTGCGCAAGGAAAAAAATCGGCTTTTTGTGTAGTTGGGCTGATTGCGATTTTTTTAGTGAATCAGAATCTAGAGACCATGGGGATTTCAAAAATGTATTCATATTGATTCTAGGTCAAACGGTTCCAGAGATATACACCGTCAAATTTGACCGAAAATGCCAAAAATGGCCACTGACATAACTCGGGACCAACTCAACCAACTCAAAATGGCCATTTTTGGCATTTTCGGTCAAATTTGACGGTGTATATCTCTGGAACCGTTTCACCTAGAATCAATATGAATACATTTTTGAAATCCCCATGGTCTCTAGATTCTGATTCACTAAAAAATCGCATTCAGCCCAACTACACAAAAAGCCGATTTTTCTTCCTTGCGCAAATTAGCGTTACAAGGGAACGTTGCGCAGATTAGGTTACACGACAGTACAGAGCTTGGGCCCCTCTACAACTTTGGTTATGAGGCAAAACGCGCTCCGACGCTTCCATAAGGAGTTGTTCACAAAAAACACAGAGTGCACGGTATTTTGAAATGTACTTTAACACTGTAGTAACAAGTTGGCTTGCAACCTAGGCGGGCGTAATGCTTTTTAAGCTTACAATTCTTGAAATTATTTTTTCTTAAGATTCTTGATTCTTGAAATTATCGATTAAAATCGATAATAGGCCGGTGTCCACCGAATTTACGATACTACCGGTACTACCTAAGCAGTAAAGTAAAGATCTAAAGAAAATTGCCAATTATGGTAATTTACCATTCTTACTCCTCGGCTGAACGCCACTAGCCGACAACGGTTGAAAAAGCAACGCTGTGGCAGTCAAAATCCGGGCTAGCATTGTTTTGTGAGTGAGTTTTGAAAGCGCTACGGCTGGAGGAATCAAACGAAAATAGTTTAATTTGTGGGCAGTAGAGCTTATTTAAATAGCCAATTTTACAGGAAATTATCACTCTGGGACGCTGTTCCGCACTGGAGCCTACGGAACGCCTACGGTACCTCTATAATTGGGACGCCTCCATCAAAACGGAACTATTACAGTCTGGCACTTAACGCCGTTTATGGTACTGGCACAATATACGTAGTTTATCGCCCGTAATTGGGACGAGCCTCCAAAAAAGGGACCGCAAGTGATCAGTCCTTAGTAAAACTCCATATGGGTTGAAGATTTCATAAAATTTTTGTTGGTTTTTGTGTATATAAAGCACAACTCAAACAATGATATGATAGCACCCCCTGGCCATGGGACGACAGGAAAATTTTATTTATTTATTGTGGGTTTATAAAACTAAATTTCGGAATTTGCCAAGTAGCAAATTTTGAAATTCAGTTATACAGAGCGATCTATGGCTACACAGATATGCCCTGCCCCTTTTGTCCATAGAAGGAAGGCTTTGTAACCATAGATGGCTACACGTACTACAGGGTTCTCAAAAAAAATGATCACATTTCTTTTCACTGCCATTTCCGCAAATTTGGACCAAATAGGCTGAAACTTGGATCATAGGTGCCAAAATTCGGGGAATTTTATGTGTTAAAGTTTGGTGCACTAAGCTTGACTCATTCCCGAGAAATTTCAAAAAAAGTGAAATTTAGTAATTTCAATAGTGAAAGCCGGTCACCGAAAAAATGATCACATTTCTTTTTACTGCCATTTCCGCAAATTTTAACCAAATAGGCAGAAATTTGGACCATAGGTGCCAAAATTCGGGGAATTTTATATGTTAAAGTTTGGTGCACTAGGCCTGACTCATTCCCGAGAAATTTCAAAAAAAGTGAAATTTGGTAATTTCAATAGTGAAAGCCGGTCACCGAAAAATGGAAACATTTCCTTTTCCTGTATCTTTCCTAATTTTTGTCGGAATTGGATGAAATTTGGAGTGTAAACGCAGAAGTTCAGGGTAATTCGTGTGTAAAAAGTTGACGCATGAACTCCAACGCTATCGTTAGAGTTTAGGCGATAATGTAATGCAACGTTTTTTCGGCGACCGGCTTTCACTATTGATTTAACAAATTTCACTTTTTTTTAAATTTCTCGTGAATGAGTCAAGCTTAGGTCACCAAACTTTAACACATAAAATTCCACGAATTTTGGCACCTATAGACCAAATTTCAGCCCATTTGGTCAAAATTTGCCGAAATGGCAGTAAAAAGAAATGTGATCATTTTTTTTGAGACACCCTGTATAACGTAGCCATAGATGGCTACACGTACCAACCAACGTAGCCATAGATGGATCTGTAGCTTTTAATGACCAAAAGTGGGGAGGCGAGGCCCTTCTGTGTGGCCGTAGAAGGCTCTGTAGTAGAGATGTGCACGGGCCGGGCATGCCCGTCAACGATTTTGGACGGGCCGGGCCGGGCCGGGCCCGATTTTGATGCCCATCGGGCATGTATAAAGAACAGCAGAATACAAAAAACATACATGTAACAGGGGGGGTCTGGGGGGGGTCGGCCCCCCACCCGACTTAGGCCAGACCCCCCAGATGGGGACCCCCCCCCCCCGAGACGATTTCACCGACCCCCCCCCCTCCGATTTTTCTGGCAAGTAAATTTTCAAGCAAATTTTTGCAATTTTTTACAATTTCACACACAAAAATTGCCAAAATCGCCTGCAAAACAGCACTTTTTAGCTGTATTTCAGCCCAAATTAGCGATTTTTGGCAATTTTTAGCCAAAAAATTGCGATTTTTTCGATTTTTGAGCGTTTTTTAGTGCCCACCCCCCTCCCCCAAAATTTTGGCTCAGCCCCCCCCGGCCGGCGCCAGACCCCCCCCCAACCCCCCCTCCCCCCATCGGCGGATGACCTGTTACATGTATGACAAAAAAGAACACCTTGATTAGCTTAGCATTGCCCCAAATGAATTCAAAATACGCGCCGTTCTACCGCATCGTATGCAGAATTATTTTAACAGTAATTTCAGCCTTGGTGCCGTTCGTATACAAGCATCCTCAATTTGGAGCTCAGGCTTAGATTCAAGTGCACACTTTGATTTATATGGTTGAGCTTCTGCGTCTGGCTTTAAAAAGGGTGTCAACCACCCCCACTGCCCTGGATATGTAATGTACATTGCATGGTATTAGTACATTGTGTATCATTAACAATGACAAAAAACCCCAATATCCAATTCCTGGAAAGCAACCCAATACCAGTTCGCACTCTAATTAAAAGCAAGCATAAATTTGAAATTCGCTGTTTTAAAATGCCAATTTCCAAAGCCTAACATGAAATTTAGCTTTTAATCTGAAAATTCATGCCAAATTTTCAAAATTTAGTAAGACAAAGCAAAATTAACGGGCCGGACAGGGCCGGGCCGGATTTTGGGCGGGCCGGGCCGGGCCGGGCACAATTTTTAGGCCCCCCGGGCCGGGCCGGGCCGGAAAAAAGGTGCCCGTGCACATCTCTACTCTGTAGCCATGTACGGCAAAGGGGGGCTGAGGAGTGTTGGCCCCCCTCAGGCTCTAACCTACCTCCCTCAGCCGGCCGCTACCCCCCTCAGGAATTTTTTTGAAAAATTTTGTATGGAAAATTATGATAAAAATATGCCTGGATTAGGTGTAAATGAGCTCAGAATAGCTTATTTTTACGCATTTTAATGAAAATTAAGCCAAAAAACTTTGATTTTAGCCAAAAATCGGACTTTTTGGCTTACCACCCCCTCAGGCGCTCCTACACCACCTCAGCCCCCCCTCAGGAATTGAAAATTCTACCCCCCTCAGCCGAAATGCTAGTCCATGTCTGCGGCTATGCCTTTGAGGAGCCGTAGCCGTACATGGCTATGGAGTACTGTTGCAAGTCTGATGAAACCTGGATATATTAATAGGTTTTTAACCTGAAATTAGTGGACTTCAACTTGAACCTGAACCTATTTTATTTGAGCCGGACTTGAACCTGTCCGGTTTTATTGGACTCACTTCAATAGGTTCAAATTTTGAGTGCAATTTCAGGCAAAATTCGTTAAATTTTCGGTTGGATTCCACAGAAATTTAATGGTTTCTTGTTAATATACCTTTTTCAAACTGAAAATGTCAGAATCGAAAAGTACTACCCCATAAAAAAGTCATATCTGGGTCTTTCATTGTCAGTGGACACGCTTATTGGGTTCAGGAAAGTTGCAAGCAGTGCAAAACTCTACAGTTATTGAGAATATCAGTGAACTTGAACCTGAACCTATTGTCAAGGTTTTTTAGATGAACTTGAACCTGAAATTTCGATGTTGGTTTTGACTTGAAGCTGAACCTGTTTTTTTAACCCCGGACTTTCCAACAGTACTATGGAGCCTTCTATGGCTAAGGAGCCTTCTAAAGCTAAGTAGCTATCTATGGCTTTGTATGGAGACATAAGCTTTAAAAGGATTGTACGTATGTAATACAAAGCTCAATTTACCTGACTGGCAGTAGCATAATCCGACCAGTGTTGTGCCTAGTTCAAATTTTTAAAACTCGGTAAGTATTCAGTAAGTAAATCCAGATTTTTTGAAATTCAGTAAGTACGAGTAAGTACTGGGTTTTTCAAAGAAAACCCGGTAAGTACTCAGTAAACAATTCAGTAAACTCGGTAAAACCTTCAAAATTCAGAAATATACAATTTATCTGAAAATATTTACCTGATATGGCTTTTAGCTACTAGAATCCTTTTTCAGTGCTGATTGACGAGTTTAAGATAATATAGCTCGACTTTTCAGAATTTTAATCATGTTTTGTGTTATTTCACATAATTGTGCTAATTGGAATGCATGGAAAGCCTCAAAATATACACACTATACATAGTGACTAGAGGATGTGGCTTTAGATGAAAAGCCTGGCCAAATTGGTAGGTGAAGATTTGTTCTAATTTTCGCCATTTAATCACAGTTCATCAGAATGATGCAAAAAACGTCAATCAAAATGTAGCTAATACTATGCAGTAGATATATTTTCTACTTCTATCAGTACGGGATATCTATCAGTCTATCAGTACTATCTATCAGTATCTTTTACAATCCGTCTTTGGGTCTGATAGTCTGTTTGCAATTCTGCCGCGCAAAGGAAGCGTAGGTTATGCAAGCTGTGGAAATTGCAAAAAATTGGCAAAAATTGTGTGTTTTCTTCGTCATTATCAGATCTATTAGCGAAAGAAAAACCGTATATTTTCTTGCATAGATGCGGCGAGCTACCTATTGCAGAAGTTTTTACTCAGTAAACAATTCAGTAAATTACCGAGTACCGAGTTTACCGAATTTTTTTCTAATTGAGTAATTTAAAATTGAAACTCGGTATTCAGTAAGTAAAATTAAGAAAAATTTTTACCGGTAAGTAAAAGTACTTACTTTAATTCAAAATAACTAAGTACCGAGTAACTTTTACTCAGTAAATTTACTGGGAACAACACTGAATCCGACAATAAAATGTTCTACTTATCATTTTTTTACTCGGGGAAGGGAGCTATCATTCTTCGGCACCCTGTATATAATAGCCTAATTAATATATTCTTGGTGTTAGATGAAGCGATCACAATCCTAATTTTCAACAATCCTAAAAATTAGTCCTAAAAAGCGTTTCTGCATTTAGGAGGGATAACTTGTACCTACAATGTAGCTGTCGGATTAAAAAGTGAAGGTACTATTAGATTGGTGCGTCTCGCCAAAATCCCCTAGGGACAGTTAAAGTCAGTGATCAATCTCAGTGCAGGCGGTTAATTGGCGTAAGACGGAACAAAATCTCCCAATCGGTTTTGTGTAAAAAAGTGGCCAGACGTTCTTCCGACGGATTTCTTAATAATAAATAGGCAGTCATATCTCTGTTGTCAGTAGTATAGATTTCGTCTGTTTAAGACAACGATTGCGAACCAATCAAAATTGTCATAAATCTGATCGTCGTTGGTACATCTGCTGGCAGCCGAAAGAGGTTAGTTGATTGGAAAAATAGGCCTGTTAATTGTACCGTTTTAATCTATTTTCCTATAAAAGTGTTTCCATCTGCCATTTCTCTCTATTCCCATTTCAGTCGCACTATGTCTGCAGTCAAAATTGCCGCCTTCGGCGCTTCTGCTCTTTCCATTCTGTCTCTCTTTTCCTGTCTCATCTATATCCCGGTGTTGCGCTCCAAAATAGACGTCATTCAAAGCGAGTTGGCCCTTTCGGCCGGTCAGTTCAAAGTGCTCTCCAACGATGTCTGGTCGGAAATGGTAACTAAGCTTTCTCCGAAACCGAGAAACAAGCGACAAACCGTACCGAGATGCGGTACGTTGTATTTTGTTCTCACTTCATTTTCGTACTTTCGCATCTTTTGCTAAATTTCCAGATTGTGGTGGAGTGAACACCTGTCCCCCGGGTCCCCCGGGGGAGTCTGGAGCTGATGGTGAAGCAGGGGCGAGAGGTGAAAAAGGAGAACGCGGAGAAATTGGATTGCCTGGGGTTGGACGCCGAATTGAAGCACCAACCTTCGACACTCAATGTAGACAGTGTCCCGTTGGACGCAGTGGCCCAATTGGTCCGAATGGGCCGCCTGGAATTCCGGTATATCAGCTTAGTATAGCGCACAAGCAATCCCTAGTAGTAGCAATCCAATCACTAGTCCAAAATATTTGTGCAAAAACCATTCCAAAGCACAGATGCACAAGCCATTTCAAAACAGTTCACAAACAATTAGAAAACACTCCAGCCTGCACACAACAATTCCTAACGCTAATGAATATATCAAACCAAAACGTTAATATACAGCCCATTTCAAACAATCTGGTATAAACCTTTCCAATACACTCATACACAAACAATTCCAAAAAACTTATGGTTCTAACCATTCCATCCAATGCACATATCCATCTACAAACCATTCAAAACAGAAAGCACTCATCCACAAACCCATACAAACCGCTCATGCACAAACCATTTCAAAACACTCATTCGTACACAAACCATTCAAAACAGAAAGCGCTCATCCACAATCCCATACAAACCACTCATGCACAAACCATTTCAAAACACTCATTCGCACACAAACCATTCAAAACAGAAAGCGCTCATCCACAATCCCATACAAACCACTCATGCACAAACCATTTCAAAACACTCATTCGTACACAAACCATTCAAAACAGAAAGCGCTCATCCACAATCCCATACAAACCACTCATGCACAAACCATTTCAAAACACTCATTCGCACATAAACCATTCAAAACAGAAAGCACTCATCCACAATCCAATACAAACCACTCATGCACAAACCATTTCAAAACACTCATTCGCACACAAACCATTCAAAACAGAAAGCGCTCATCCACAATCCCATACAAACCACTCATGCACAAACCATTTCAAAACACTCATTCGTACACAAACCATTCAAAACAGAAAGCGCTCATCCACAATCCCATACAAACCACTCATGCACAAACCATTTCAAAACACTCATTCGCACATAAACCATTCAAAACAGAAAGCACTCATCCACAATCCAATACAAACCACTCATGCACAAACCATTTCAAAACACTCATTCGAACACAAACCATTCAAAACAGAAAGCACTCATCCATAAACCCATACAAACCATTCCAATCCATGCACCTTCACTTAACGTATTCCATTCAAAGACCAATTCAACCAACTTTCAGGGCGACAAGGGTATTCCGGGTGAGTCTGGCCGTCCCGGCCAGCCAGGCCGTCCAGGCGCAAACGGTCCGGCAGGCCGGCCGGGCAATTCCGGATTGGCAGGAAAGTCTGGCCCACCTGGACCCAAGGGTTCCGATGGTCAGAGCGGAGGCAAAGGAGGTCCGGGAGGTGTGGGCAACCGAGGGGAACGCGGGCCCAAGGGTCCAAGGGGTCAGCCAGGTGGTCAGGGCAACAGAGGTGCAACCGGTCGACAGGGTCCCAACGGACCGCCCGGTCCACCCGGACCGGCTGGGAGACCTGGAGTAACTGGAACCTCTGGACTGATTGGGCCACCTGGAGATGATGGACGATATTGTCCCTGTCCGATTCGATCTACCTAACTGTTGGAATGATGTGTTCTAAGGTCTCTTTTAAATACCTCTGGTGTCAATTGCAATACATATGTACATATGTAGAAAGCATACTACAGTCAGGCACTTAGCGCCTTTTACTGTACTGGTATACCGTTGTCAAGTAAATTAAAATTTAAAATTAAATTAAATTCGAAAATAATATACTTCCGAAGAGTAAATTAAGTGGCAAGTAAATTATAATAAAATTAAATCTCTGACGAAAATGGCGAAGCAAGTAAAAAGTAAATTAAATTAGATCGAAAAGCCTGAAAAACTAACTTTCAATATACTTCTAATTTACTTGTAATTTGCTTCATCGACTATTCGATCTGTGGTAGTCTTGGCTCTCGCATGTAACTTTTGTGTGATCCTGTGCCTTTCCTGTCTGTCTATTTAACCACAGAATGTACATATGCTCTCACTGTTGCGAATGGAAACCCAGCTGCAATGCAGCAGATCATTCAACACAATTTTCTCTGAAATCTTAATTCGAATCCTATACTACGTATAGAATGTGAAGCTACAGTTTTCGTGCAACCATCACATACATCACAGGTCATCTGCCGAAGGGGGGTTGGGGGTTTGGCGCCGGCCGTGGGATGTAAGCCCAAATTTTGGGAGGGGTTGGGCACTAAAAACCCTCAAAAATCGAAAAAAATCGTAATTTTTCGGCTAAAAATCGTCAAAAATCGCTAATTTGGGCTGAAATACAGCTAAAAAGTGCTGTTTTGCAGGCTATTTTTGTGTCTGAAATTGTAAAAAATCGCAAAAATTTGCTCAACAAATTATTTGCCAGAAAAATTGGAGGGGGTCGGGAAAATCGTCTCGGGGGTCCCCATCCGGGGGGTCTGGCCTAAGTTGGGTGGGTGCAGTGCAGACCCCCAGACCCCCTGACACATGTATGCACTGATGCATGAAAACCCCTTTGTTTCATCAAATCCCGGTCTGTCCATAAGTTACAGTGTTAGCCAGAGCTTTACATCTGTTGCGTTGCTCCTAGAAAAATAATTATAATGCATTTTTGAACAACTGATTTTACCAAAAACATGAAGCTTAACAAAAGGATGGAGTTAGATTCATAGTGCCATCAGTTTACTAGAAATCCATACTCAGATATTTGGTGATTTTGTGATATTTTCGGCAATTTTTTTGCATAGAAAAGTAAATTAGAATTTAATTAGAAGTTGAAAGTACAGTTGGTAGGTACCACCAAATTTCAGGTAAGTCCAGGTTCAGGTATCTCTAAAATCCAATTTCAGGTTCAGGTTCAGGTTCAGGTACTTTTTTCAAAAGTACCCAGGTGTCAGGTTCAGGTTCAGGTACTTTCAAATAAAGACACAAATTTTCGGCTGTGAGCTAAATCAATAGCGCTCCTGTTCCTTTTCATAAGAAAACGATCCATGTTCAAAGCAATCGACATCTACAAACCAACAATTCGACAAAAACGAGAAAAACGCCAGACAATTTTTTGCGGTATGACAGACCGATCGCCAGGCACGCACTCCACAAACGTTCATTTCAAACTCTAAGTTCCGGCATTAAGCTAAGGCTCAGGCTTACATAAGTTCTCTGACGTTTAAGCTTACATTCAACAAACAAACTAAAGCTTAGGCTTAGGCATAGAGGAAGACAAGCTTTCATAAAGTCAATTTCCAGATGGGGCTTTTCCCTATAATTTACCTTCATTTTCAAGTTACAGTACACGTAGGTTAGAGACCTGCACGTAGGTGCAGATAATGTGCATTAGACACTTTTAAGTCCATTTTTAAGAACAAAACTGTAGAGCGTCAAGCAATATCCGATCTAACCAATTTCAAAAGTTGACAGTATGTGCTCTTGTACCGGGAAATTTTAGACAAGAAAAACCTGAAAAGTAGGTACCGACCTAGTAGGTGTCAGGTAAGTACTTTTATTTTCAAGTAGGTTCAGGTTCAGGTTCAGGTTCACAATTTTCAGGTTAATACCCAGGTTTCAGGTTCAGGTTCAGGTATACCTACCAACTGTAGTACAAACATCAAAATTGTGTCAAAATATACAAACAGAAATATACAAACCGTTTGTATAATGATGCCGTTTTGTATATGTATAATGTATATTAGCATCCTAGCTTCTTTTGTATATGTAGTATATGTATATTGGCATCATTTGTATAATTATACAAACTTTGTATATGTATATTTCAATATACAAACCACTGTAGTACATTGTCTGTGAAGTAAACTTCTTCTCCTTTTAAAAAAATGTTTATTTGATTGCATAAGCCGTTTTGTGCCTATGTGTAAAGTCCGGAAACACACAGAGGTAATGGATGATCTCGTGAAACTCGTAGATTGCACAAGAGGCAAAAGCGCAGGCACCATAGGCAAAGTACAGCTGCGGAGCAAGTGTGGGTGGTAGAAGCTAAGCAGCAAAGAAAGCCCTGATTAGCTCAATATAGAGGTGGTGCCTAAAGTTATGCCAGAGCACGCGCGCCTTTGTGCTTGGAACACATCTCTTATTATGCCCTCCTCGGCCGGTATTTCCCTTAGGGGGCGTGCAAAATTTACGCAATGGTATGTTTGCCAATTTTCGGACCCCCTCCCCTCTGATAATCGCCGGTAATAATTTCCGCACCCTCCCCTAATTACGTAATAACTAACAATTTGACTACCCCCAGAAATTTCAATTTTGCGAAGAGTTAGAGCCGAAATTTTTGCGTTTAATTCCATGTAAAATGAGCTTTTTATTCAAATAACATCTGTTTATAGTAGAATATTGATAATTTTCTTAGTTTTCTTTATTGATGAGCTACAACGGTGTACACGTACATATAGTCTTAGTTTTACATTACTGTTTCCCAGCAAGTTAATAACAAATAGCAAGTTAATTTATTTTTGGGGAAATCGGGTATGTAGCAAATAGTAAATTCCTAGCAAGTTAATTTTGGGCAAAGCGCCGCCTAGCAAATAAATAGCTAGTATATTTCGGATTGAGGGAGCGAGAAATTTGCTAACAATTTGCTAGGAATTTACTAGGCTCAGACATATTCATCCATTATCCCTATCTCTCCCCGCTTGGCCTGGGACCAGATGTGCTGCCAGGATATATACCGAAGGTTGGTTACGCTACGCATATAGCGAACTATGCGTCTGCAATGATTTTGGTTACTTTCTGTTTTTCTTTGGTTTATTTGTTTACTACGTATGTGTTGTGCATGATAAACTTCCTTCGTTAAAGTAGGGCTAATAGCCAAGTAGGTATGAACGAAAGTCAGTCTCTAGGCTGACAGTAGATTCGGCAAATAGAAAACAGAAATGAATGTGAATGTGTTCATGTTAATTATAAACTTAGAGTTTGTGGTGCTTCTCTTCCTACTGTTGCTTGTTCAGCTTGTTGAAACTGAGATACAATGTACATATAGTTTTAATTTTAAACGGTACCGTGGCACCGAAACTTTTAGTAAAAAAATCCGAATCCAAAATGCCTAAATACGTGTTTGGTGTACCGAAGCCAATTTTGCAAAACACCCGAACCCATTTTGTCAAAAGACCTGACCGAATGTATTCCGGAAACAATATATACACTCGGATCTTTATTCCGCATCCGAATCTTAGGGGCCGTTCATAAACGACGTCGTTCCAAAATCCCGATTTTTCGGACCCCCCCTCCCCCCAAAATCGCCTTGCGTCGTTTCTTGGGACCCCCCCTATGGCGACGTCGTTTTCGGTTTACCCCCCCCCCCCGATAAAAGGGCAGTACATACAGTACTGTGACGTTTTTTTGTTACCATACTGCGCAATCAATAGAATAAATCCCTACAACCACTCTGGAAAGCTTTTCTCTATGGAGAAACGTTTGACATAATGTGCATAAATCGAAAATAATGTAGTTGAAGTACCCTAAAATTCATAAAAAAGCGACGTCGTTTTTTGCTAACCCCCTCCCCCTCCTGGTGCGTCGTCTATCGTCGTATTTCAGCCGACCCCCCCTCCCCCCCTCTGGAACGACGTCGTTTATGAACGGCCCCTTATTGCATACAGCCGAATTTTCATTCAGGAACCCTTCCTATTATCATTTGTTTCGAATTCATTCAGGAGGCAGGTACCTGATTGCAATGATAGACAGCTGATTACGCTGAATAGCCAATTAATCGTGCCTGGCCAGGCCGCCGACCGCCGCTATCGCTGATGAGTTTGTCTGTCCTGCCTTCAATGTTGTTTTGTGTAGGTGCTTTGCAGTTGTGTCCGGGCTTTTGCGATTGGTCTTTCCACACAAATGTTCAGCTTTTTTTGACGATCCCAATTCTGTTGGTGTGGTTAGTTCTTTTGCTCAGCGCGCGGTATCCGCCCATTTCGTCCCGACCGTTTTATCCCCTTGCTGTTAGTCTCGGCTGTTTCGTCCCGACCGTTTCGTCCCGGCCAAGTTTTAAAGTGACCGTTTCGTCCCGGTTCACTAAGTGAAACATGCACATCCAAAGCGCGAAAACCAAATCGTTCATTCTTTTATACAGAAGCCAGTCTGTCATACGTACTCATAGTAATAAAGCCATGCATAATAGCAGCTGTACACAATAACAATACTATGCTCTTGTAACGTCCCCAGCTCGAATGGGCATTTATCATGCATTTTAGGGCTGCTGCCATATCACTTGACTGATGTTCGATAGTCATAAAAGATCGAGTCGATAAGTTCTAATCTATACCCTTATAAACTCTTAATAAGATGTCAAAGTGCACCATTGCCATTTAGCATTTGAAAAACTGGAAAGCTGTGACTTAAACGGTAGCCGCCTTCTCTAAAAGCTAAACGTTCATCGAAGTGAAAATGAGAAAATGCAAGCCCAGTGGCTTCAAATCGAGACTACATGTACATGTACTGCACGTCAAAACAATTAAAAGTATGACCACTTCAATGATTTCTGCACTTTAAAAAAATTACGTAATGAAGTCGCCAACCCCCCCCCCCCACCGTTATGATTAGTAATCATTTGGCGAACCATCCCTCCCCCTCATGCCATTACGTAATTTTTGCACGCCCCTAAATCGATTGCGACTAAAGCTGTTGGGCAGCTTTTCTTCATATTCAACTTAGCTAGCCCTGAGTACAGTACCTCCAAGTTTTCAAGTTTCCACACATCACAGTAGCGTACCTGGCGGGGTTTTGGGTGGTCTGGGTACATACACCCCTACATACATACTGTACATAGCCGCGTCTTGGCCATAGGTAGTTTATCAGTCTTCAAAATTTTCACACCCCCTTTACAATACCCCGGGTACTCACTCCTGAGGGGGCTGAGGGGATGGTAAGCCAAAAAGTACGATTTTTGGCTAAAATCACGGTTTTTTAAAAGTTTGAAAGTTTATCTCCGGGTGGGCTGGGCCGATTGCTCGGCTTCATTAAGTACTGCCCTACCCTACTGAACCACAAGCAGAACTGAAGGCTCAGACGCGTACAGTACGGATTATAACAAATAACACGACAATTATTATTACAAAGCTTTTTTCTTTGCCTTCCTAAGCGTGAGTGTACGATAATCAACAAAGAGATCTGTTTCACCCTCATCACGGCGTTGTCGCAGTTCATTACGCAAGTCAAAAACATTTTTAGCTTGCCAGGGGGTCACTCCCACACCAATGAAGATATTAGAGTATTGCGGTTTCTGCATTAGAACCGCTCGTTTCTTTGTCAGAATGACTTTCTTAGCAGACGTTTGGCTAGTTTTTCGTTAAAATATGTTAAAATATGCTATTCTGAGATAATTTATACCTAATCTAGCATACTTTTATCTTAATTTTCTATACAAAATTCTTCCAAAAATTTCCAGGGGGCAGCGGCCGGCTGAGGGCGAGGGGCTCAACCCCATCAGCCCCCTTTGCCCATCTCTGTAATGTACCGGCATACATGTAATAGAGGGGTCTGGGGAGGTCTGACCCCCACCCGACTTAGGTAAGACCCCCCAGATGGGGACCCCCAAGACGATTTTTTCGACCCCTCCTTCGATTTTCCGGCAAGTAATTTTTTGAGCAAATTTTTGCGATTTTTTTGGAAATTTCTGACACAAAAAATGCCAAAATCGCCTGTAAAACAACACTTTTTAGCTGTATTTCAGCCAAAATTAGCGATTTTTTGTCGATTTTTAGCCGAAAAATCGGGATTTAGTGCCAAACTACCTCCCAAAATTTGGGTTCAGACCTTCGCCGGCCGGTGCCAGACCCCCGATCGACGGATGACCTATTACATGTATGGGTACCGATGCGATATATGGTGCCAGTACCAGTAAACGGCGTTAAGTGTCAGACTGTTATATGCCCACCGGCGCCCACGCCAAGCTATCACAGTATTTAAGGCCAGCTCCCCCACTGGGAGAGCGTCCAGAAATTTTAAACAAGTTGGGAAATGGATGGACCGATTTGGTAGCAAACGACTAAGTCTAAGAAGAACCTACATGTACCTTTTAGCGTAATTAATTCTTGACTGTTCATGTCCTAAAAACATAGAACTATTACACACTGACATATCAAACCAAAACTATAATAGAACAATAGAAGAGAACAGAAGCTGCTGATTTAGGTGAAAAGCGCGCAAAATTCGAACTTAGCCACCCTGAAGATCGAACTCTTTTATTTGTTTTCCAAGAAAGACAGAAAAGTTAATAATGGATATTATTAATAAAACCGCGCAGAAAGAGTTAAAGAAGTTGATCAGAATCAGAAATATGTAGTCTAATTATCTGAAATTCGAACTTAGCCACCCTGAAGATCGAACTCTTTTATTTGTTTTTCAAGAAAGACAGAAAAGTTAATAATGTATATTATTAATAAAACCGCGCAGAAAGAGTTAAAGAAGTTGATCAGAATCAGAAATATGTAGTCTAATTATCCGGTACTGCAGTTTTTGATTAAGTAGTGAACTGAGGCGTAAGGTCCCTGTCCTTGATCCTTAGACTATAGTGTGCGCGTTTTTTGTTCGCAGTACCGTAGGTCCAGAATATCTGGCATAAAAATACAAGCTTTTCAAGAAAATGCCACTTTCCAAACAGTAACTCCCGAGTAAAATTTGACCGGCCGAAATAAAGCAAGAAGCAATTTTCTAAATTATCTGAAAATATTTAAGAGGTTCTACAGTACAGTGTGTGGCCAGCATAGTTGGTGTAGCGGTTTAGGCCGCATAGCCACTGTACGCTCATTCTCTCGGCGCGTCAAGTTTCTTGCCGCAAACAGTTGGTCATCAGCTCTACCCAGGCCACCGAAAGCTGGTGACAGCTAGTAGGTAAAATGGGAACCGACTGGATCTGCCGTTGCACCGAAGCCCCCCACAAAGCCTGCTGCGTTGGAGAAGATCTACGATGTCAGAAGCTGTCTGAGATACCAACTATGCCGGGAACCCTCTGACATATGGGGCACCGGCGGCGGTCGGGAGCTGTCAGCATCATGGCATCAATACGCTGTCCGCCCTCTGGTGACCGGCACCCAGCAGCATGGCTAGGACTGGCTGGCAGTGAAAGGTGAAAGAAGGGCAACGTCCGAGATGACTACTCACAGGGGTAGCGAAATGGACCTTGAGTCTGATCGTAGGCCGTAAGGCCCGGCAAATCGGATCGGATCGAACAGGAGTGTCAAAACCGGAAACGTTTTCCTCTGCTATTTGTCATTTCCGAAAAGTTTGGTCAAATTGGCTAACATGCCTGCTGCTAGTGCTAGCTTAAGCACCTAATCCTCTACAGCGCAAAGTCAGACAGGCATGTCAAATAATAACTCGCTTCAGCGCATCTGTTTTGATTTAAGAGTCAGTCCATTCGACCTAGGTTGCGTTTAGAAAGAGCCCTTGACTCTAATTGAATCGGATTATTCTTTCAGCTATGACCAACTCAAGTATGGTCGACTGCGCCTTAGTCAACCCAGACTGGGTGCAGCTACTCCAATCTCTACTTTTCCTGGCCCTTTCGCTAGCCGGATTCTGGTCCAACGGTCTTCTGATGGTTCTCTTACGTCGTACCTCAATTCTGCCAGGCAACGTGCGTTTGCTGCTGAGTCATGCATTCTTCGGTCATTTGTTGTGCACCGTCTACCCGCTACAAGTGGCGCTCTTTGTTGTTCTCAGCGCTGTCTGGCCCGATTTGTCTGCCTGGCTGGCTGAAAGACCGTTGTTGTGTGCCGTGCTCACTACGCTGCACCCGGTTGGCGGGTTTGCAGCTAATATGCTGATTGGAGCGATTGCTGTTGATAGAGCTGTTGTGCTGTTCTGTAGAAAGCCGAGAGAGGAGGGACCCGACAGCACTCTGGAAGGGAGGATCTTGGTGGCTGGCTTGTGGCTTGTTAGTGCCGTCAACGGGGCTGGAGCCAGTGAGTTGTTTTTTCTCTGTCTGATTGGTTTTGGGGATGCTAGACTTTATTGCTGAGTTTTAGTAGTTGGAAAATAGTGCTAAGGTGGCGAAAATTTGTAGAACTTTTTATTTTGCACGTGCAGTAATACTACGCTTGACCGTTAGCGGATCACGACTATATGAACGGAATTCAATGAAGTTTCATACAAATCTAGTGGCAAGGTAAATTTAGATGCCTGCCAGCAAAATCGACTGAAAGACATAGCCTTTATTCTATAAAACGTAAACTCAGTGATTTTCAAAGTGGACCGCCCCCTCAGCTTGCGCTGAGGCCATACATGGGCCGGGGGGGGGGGGGTAAGGGGGGGTATACCCCTCCCCCTCGGCCGGCCATACCCCCCCTCGGCCGTCCAAACATACTCCATACCCCCCCTCGCCGGCTAACCCCCCCCACCCCCCCCCCTCCCGGAGGGAGAAATTTTCGCTTATTTAAGGCAAAATAGGCGTTTTTTGGCCTTTTTTTCGGGGTGGGGACCCCCCCCCCCGAGGTCTCAACCACCCCACCCCCCCCTCCGGATTTTTCCGGCCCATGTATGGCTGAGGCTCATCAGAACAGAGGATTCGATCTATAAACAGTGATCTTTCTTTTCCAAAAACAGTTGACATATTTCACAAGACCATCGGGGTCGTCTTCGTTCAGTGCTAGCAACAGCCGTATTCATTAAGTTCGTGAAACAACAGCTTATTCAGTGTTCAACAAAACAAACGTATTTAGCACATACTGTATACCGACCGTAGGTGTTTTTTGAAGCGTTTTTGTCATTTTAGGCTGGTTTTTAGCTCTTGAACGCAATTTGGCTGCTTTAAATTGCAATTTTTAGCGTTATTATTAATTAAAACCTGCTGAAAACGCATTTCTAGGCGTTATGGAGCCTTTTACAATTTTTGACCTGACTGAACAATTTTACGGTTCGAGATAATTGCGGCAGAGACATGACTAAGACGCAGTGCGTGCAGCAAGGCTAATAATTGTTGCAAACATGTTTGCCTTGCACACACTTTCCGATTGCTTTTGCGTTTAAGCTTAATTAAATCAGGGTTGGTAAAGGAAGCTGGCTAAGGCCAGTGACGCTGACAGGGACGAGCCTGGCAATTTTCTAAATTATCAAAACCATAGCAACATGTCATTAGTGCAAACAAACAACTATGCCTCCACGGGGTGATTCACATATCCCGCCAGGTTTCGCAAGCTCAGAACTTTTTTATTTGTGGTCCGAATCAGCTGATTTTTTAATATGATTTGTGGACACACTTCATATTTTATTGTTTAAAATTTCAGCTTATTTCATCACGAAATGCCTGAAAACGGGCAATTCTATCGCAAATTAAAATTTTCAACATTGGCGCTAAAATTGGCATTGGCGCTTTGGCTTGTGCGCGATTAGGCTAGTGTTTGAGTGTTGAAAGCATTCTTAAACCATATTGTATTGACGCTTTACTCACTTTTCAACACAAACCGACGCTTTTGTAGTTCTGATAGCTTTTTTGGTGAAGGATCGTGCAAAATGCATGGTGCAGTTTGAGTGGACCAAAAACACTGAAAATGTTCCGCCTGCAATTTGGGTGTCCACAAATCATATAAATCAGCCGATTCGGTCCACAGATAAAAAAATTTTGAGCTTGCGAAACCTGGCGGGATATGTGAATCACCCTGTATATTCATGCAAATAGTTTATAATTGCTTTATTTTATTTATTTCCCCACATCACAGCATAATATACGTATATATATGCACTACAAGCGTAAATATACCATACATTTTATTCCACGAAAGAACGCACAGGACAAAGAGTAGATGTACATCATCACACGAATTATGCCCAAATCTGTTAGAAGAAAGGGTTGTACATCTTTATGACTATACAACAGACAGGATAACCTACTAAAGAGATCTGTAGCTTCATTTAATCAATATTAGGGTACATACAAAATGTACTGAATCAGTGCAACGTTTCTGAAACATCGATTTTGCGTAAGCGGTGACCCATAGACTGCGACGTTCTAATTTTTTGCACCAGAATTATTCGTTCCCAACGTTTTCGACGTTCTCGGCACAACTCCCTAGAACACTACAACGCTGTCCAGGTTGACTAAGCTTGCTATTTGTGTATACTGTTGTTTGTAATGTCCGAATTGGAAAATGTACATACAAAATGGTACTGTAGAAAGAAGCTATGAAAACAAACTATTTAACAGTGAACTAGTATTTTTGCACTTACACAACATGAACTGTGTGTTTGACCATTAGCTTCCAGACAAAAGCCTCTTAGGCACAACGCATACATTAATGTACTAGGCGGTTTGCGGATTACCCCTTAGCTAGAATAGAAAGACTGAGCCACCTCAACACAGCTGATTAGAAAGAATTTAGGTTCTCCAACCCAAAAATACAAGTATGATGTGTAGTAGCAGCAGCCGCAACCATACATGAGCTGGGGGTGAGGGGGTTTACCTCCCTCGCCCCCAATACCGCCTCGGCCGGCCATGCCCCCTCCCTGACCCCCGCCCAGAGGGAGAAAATTTTGGCTTATTTATGGCAAAATAGGCGTTCTTTGGACTTTTTCTGGGACCCCCCGAGATCTCCAGACCCCCTCCAGATTTTTCCGGACCATGTGTGGATGCAGCACTAAAACCTGGTTCAGGAATGACTCAAAACCTAAAATTTGGCCTTTCCGCTGCTGTTATTAAGACAAACTGGTGCTTTTACAAGCTCTTTTAGTCATTCTATGCTTGTGTTTAGCTCTTAAGCGCTATTTGGCTGCTTTAAATTGATAACTGAATATTAATAATATTGAATAAATGCTAAAAACGCATTTCCAGGAGATTTTTGAAAATTGGGCCCACTCATATTCGAAATCCCCCTGGACACCCTCTTAGCAGGCAAAGCTCCCCTACCCCTTCCAACCCCCTCCACCAGTCCGGACCTGTTCTATGGATGCCATCACCAATCCTTTTCAAATGGACAAAGCGACCAGTGACTATGTATTGAACAGAAGTCCATTGGCTCCAAATAAGGATTAGTTTTTAGTTTTCTTGGCTCGCTGTGCCTGTGCATTGGCCTTCCACTGGTTGATATGGTCGGGCATGGATTTGTTGCGCACCAGCGCACGCAAAGCCATGGCCATCTCTTTATGGCGCAGAGAGTAGATGAAAACATTGCACAGAGGGTTGAAGTAAATCAGCGAATAAATAGCTAAGATCATCCACCTCGAAAACAGGTCAGATCCGTTGATGTAGTTCACATACAACACACTGCCCACGGTGAAGGGCAGCACATACAACAAGAAGGTGCAGGTGGAGCTGACGCCTAAGCTGACTGTCAGTGCTCGTTGTAGCTTCCAATTGGCTTTTTCTTGACTGGTAGATGTGTCCACCTGAAATCTCAATGGAAGAATATTTTGACTCAGCCAGTCTGTTGTACCATTAATCCAAGGCGCACCACTTATACAGGGCTACACTACAATTTCCCCCTCGACAATTCCCCCATGACAATTCTCCCCGAATCATTGCATTCAGTGTAAGCATTTTTCCACTGCTGCCTAAGCTTAAGCACTAAGCCTAAGCTAAACACTAAGCCTAAGCACAAAGCCCACGCCTAAGCACTTAGCCTAAGCTTTAAGCCCTAAGCACTAAGCCTAAGCCTAAGCACTTAGCCTGAGCCACAACACTAAGCCTAAGCCTGAGCACCTAGTCTAAGCACTAAGGCTAAGCACTAAACCTATGCCTAAGCACTTACCCCAAGCCCTAAGCACTAAGCCTAAGCCTAAGCCTGGTGTACTCCTCAGGAATGTATATGAATTACTCAAATAAATTCCTAAACTTCTTTCTACTTCTTTTGCAAAGTTTGATTGTTCAATTCGCAAAAATTTGCAGTAATATCGAATTTCTGACGTTTTGTAAGCTAGATCGGTAACTAAAGACTAACTTACATCGCACACTATACGTACGTACATTGTACATACATAACCAAATGTTGGGGTGAATTGTCGGGGGATTGTCAGAGGGGCAATTGTCAGGGTGGCAATTGTCGTGCACCGTTTATGCAGTCTGGCACTTTGCACCATTTATGGTACTGGTATCATATATGGTACAGGTACTTAGGCTAGTGGCACGATATATGGTACCGGTACCATATATTATACCCCCACGTTTGGGGACTGTGGTGGTATTATGTATGGTACCCCCTACATTCAGGGACTGTGGTGGTACCATGGTACCCCTACCTATGCCCATGGGTGCCGGTACCTTATATGGTACCCCTACATTTGGGGACTGTGGTGGTACCATCTATGGTACCCCTACCCATGGTCATGGGTGCCGGTACCTTATGCATTGTATGGTACCGCTTTCTTAAATAGTAGAAAATCTGAATGGACTGGTACCATATGTGTTATCGGTAGAGGTGCCAATACCATGGTGGTAGGAGTGCAATATATGGTACCACCACAGTGGCCGAATGTGGGGCTACGATATATGCTGCCGGTACCTTAAACCACCTGAAATCTCAAAAGAAGAAAATTTTGACTCAGTCAGAATGCTGTACTGCTCATACAAAGCGCACCACTTATAAATAAATACCTTGTTCTTTCTTTTGTTGTAAATCAGCCACACCGGGATGTAGAAAAGGACAGAGGCGGTGGCGTAACAAGGGGCCTGGTATAGGTAGAAAGTGGCATACCAGGGGTGCTGTGGAAACATACGACTGTTGGCAACACAGTTTTCTGGTACAAAGACAGTTTCCTCTTGCAGAGCCACCAGCACGGCTACAGCGAGTGAATTGGCGATTGCGCAGTATGCGCAAACTCCCCCAATGAGCAGTTTTGTGTAGCGCGTGGTTAGGGCCAGGTATCTGATTGGCATTGAGACTGCAAGCAAGCGGTCTAGGGACACCACACATAAGATGCAACCAGCCATGGGCTCACTGAAATACATCAAAAGCCTGAGCAAATTGGTCAGACATTGTGAAGCTGGGATCAGGTCTGAGTGTCCGCCAACCGTTTGCCAGATGTTTCTAACTCCTGAAACAAAAGCTCAAAGTAGACATTGTATTGGTGCTATTCTCCGACCTAGCTCCCCCTTCAAGTCGCCGCTGCCCGCTCAGAAACTATGGAATAATTTTGTATAGAAAATTCTGATAAAAGTATGCCTACAGTAGATTAAGTGTAAATCAGGGATGGATATTTTTCCGAAAAAACCTCGGCCTGTGTTTTTTCAGTTTTTTCGGTTTTTTCCTAAATCGCGGAAAAAAAACTCCAGCCCAGGTTCTGAGTAACCTAGCCTGGTTTTATGACTGCTAGCGCTTTCTAGCGCCTTCCTGAGTCTTTTCAGAACAGAAATACCTGTCTTATATGGATATAAATCACGAAACAGGCATGAAACAGTGCCTGACAGGCTCCATCAATAAACGCTACATGCAAATTTTCTTACAGTAGTTTGCCTTTTTGTCTTAAATTGCCAAATTTGGCATTTTCTGTTGTTTTTCCAACAGTTTTGAGCCAGTCTAGCCTATCATACATCTCAGAAGTCCATTTTTTAACTGAAAAATGACACAAATTAGCTATTTTTAGCATGAGTTTTTTTCCGGAATTTATGTTTTTTCCAATCCTTTCGGAAAAAAAACGAAAAAAAACACCGGAAAAACACACCTCACATCCCTGGTGTAAATAGCTCTGAATAGCTTATTTTAACCTATTTTGTTATATGCCAAAAGACCCTGATTTTAGACAAAAATTGGACTGTTAGCCTTATCATCCGTTCAACCCCCACTCAGCCGCCGCTACCCCCATGCCTCATACAGTACATGGGCCGCGGGGGGGGGTCCGGGGGTTTGCCCACCCCCAATTTGGTCTCGACCGCCACAAACCACCCTACCCACCCACCTGAAGCAGGCGTTTGTTCCTGGACCCACCCTCCAAACTCGCCTTGACTACCCAAACCGACAGGTCCACCCCCCAAATTTCCAAATTTTCGGATTTTGACTACCCCAACCAATTTTCTGACCCATGTATGCCCCCTCAAGATGTGTATTTAAAAATTTACCACCCCCTCCCTCAAACGAAATGCTAGCCCTTGTCTGGCTGCGGTACAGTATATCAGTACACTGTACCTAATGTACCAGTCAGTATCAAACGGTATGAAATTATCATGGAGTGGCACAGTATACCCGGTTAGCGCAGACCATACTCCAATTGGAGTACATAGTTCTGTGGCGGTCCGCTTTTTGTGAATTTTGGAAAATTTTTCCCGACCGCCGCTTTGTCTCGAGGGGCGGGACTGAATTTCGAAAGTCTAAATTCAACTCCTCCCATTTTGGCTGGCTGCCAACCTTGAACTAACCTATCCAAAAGCGGAACATAGATGGTTTCAGAAATCAGCATTCGAAGTCGAAATCAGTAAGCGAACCTAATCGCGTTCTCAGCAAAAAACCCTTTCCGATACGGACGGCGGGCCGCCAGCGCTAGTTCGTAAAACATTACGAAAATGGGATTCCTGACCGCCACTTACTTTACAAAATTGGCGGCGGTTGGGATTTAGTGAAGAATTTGGTCTGGCGCAAGGAGATACCATGTACAGTACCAGTACCATAAAGTAGGAGTGCCATGTATGGTACCACACACA
The DNA here is from genome assembly GCA_030248155.1 of Sabatieria punctata. Lineage (NCBI taxonomy): Eukaryota > Metazoa > Nematoda > Chromadorea > Araeolaimida > Comesomatidae > Sabatieria > Sabatieria punctata. The sequence continues at coordinate 69,486 of JASANB010002447.1, read as the reverse complement.
CAACAGGCGAAAGTAGGTGCATCGTATAATATGGCACCGGTACTTAGGGTGGGGCTAGTGGTACCGGTACAACGATGTCTGTACCGCCATGGTGCCGAACGTGGGGTACCGTATGTACGGTTAGCATATATATGGCGTTAAGGGCCTGACTGTATTAGTGCACAAAAAACTGAACATACCAAATTCGAAGATCATGAGCATGTAGAGGGAATCGGCGCTGGCTAGTCCAAGAACTATTTGATAGGCTTTGGATGTTCGCAGTGCTTTGTAGCGAAGTATAGTCAGTGCTATACCTGCATTGCTACCACCAACAATGATCGACTGAATGATGTTCAGAACGTAAACATAAATCAGTTTCTTTTGTTCATCTGTGAAGAAGTCAGTTTCTTCCGATTTATTCATGCTTTGACTTGAGCCGTTCAACTAACCGTTGAAGTTCGATTTGTCAAGTCTCATGACTTTTACCGTTGCTTGGTGACGGTTCCAAATTACCAGCTGCTCTCTCCGTCTGCATTGCAATTAACGCATATCGGGAATAATAGAATCAACAAGAGCTTGTGCACAGGACTTGCGCTTCCCTTCGCTATACAGCACATATACGGATTTTTAAAACCACTTCAGAGTTCATACGGGTCAGGGAAGTCAGGGAGGTCAGGGAATTTAAAAATGGTCAGGGAGGTCAGTGAAAACTCAGGGAATTTCAGATCTGGTCAGGGAAAATTATAGGGATTTTTAAAAATTTTCTCGCCCTGGTTGGCCAGCTGCCCAACCAGGCCTCGTAAAACCCTGAAACTGTTAATTCCGGTTGATTATTATTGAGGTTCCAAGTTGTAACGGTAGACACTTCCGGCAGCAGCTTCGATAGTCTGTATTGGAGCGCGCAACCGATGCCGATCGTGCTTTGCAACTAGTGCCAGAGCCATAGGACTGAGGTGTTTTATGCGCCATATCCGTCTAACAAACACAACACAACACACGGCCGGGTCGCGAGGAGTGTATGCGCCCGACCGCACAGATGTAGCGCTAACAACACAACAACGCTGGTCGGCTAGAGCCTACAGCAAATCCAGCGTTACAACACACAGCAGCCTACAGAGCTATCGCAGCAGCGGCCCAATCGATATCCGACAGGCCTCTGTGACGGAAGTAGGCGGAGCTAGATCCATCAGTCTGACAGCTCAGCCACAAACCAACGCCGGAGCCAACGCGAACACAGGCCATTTGAGCTGGGGACGTTACAGAGCTCCCTTCTGAGACTTGACGTCCTCGGCAAGTGCTGGCGAAACCTCAGCTTGAATGGACTGTTGAGTGTCTTGCTCCCTTCTGAGGCTTGAACTCCTAGCTCTTGATATGGGTTGGCTCTTCTTTGTTTGGTCTTAAACAGCTCCTTCACTTTGGCACAGTTATACAATAGTAGAATACAGAACAAATATGGGTTAAGGGAAAACAATACAAATAACGAGTGAATATAAAAGCCTAACATAGTGAATATTGACATTTTCAATAAACACGATAACAACAATAACAACGTCCATAATCAGGGGGTAAGTTGTAGTCTGGCAACAGTTCAGCCTTCTCCTTGACGTGGTCGGCATGGGTACACAAAATCGGCGTTTGTTCCGTTTTCAGCAGTCAGAATCTTGTTTTGTTCTTTTGAGTTGTCAGGAAATAGATGCAAGCTTTCGCTCACACCTGCCCTCGGCATTCCAGAACTAGAACTGTTGAGTGTAGAAACAACCGATTCCTCTTCTCTCATGGACGTCACTTTGGTCACTTCTGTACCTGACGGCCACTGAGGTCGGTTTTTCCATTGACTCCATAGAGCATTGAACTTGTCTTTCCATCGATGTTGATCCATCATCCATTTCATCTCCTCATCAAAGGCCGTTTTCTGTCGATTCTTTCTGTAGGTAGTTCCTTCTGGCTTGTACTGGTTGGCCTTTACTAGCACACTTTCCTTTCTCTCCATAACTGGCGTCTGCTTGGCACTACCTTCTGCTTTGTACTGATTGGGCTTTACCAACACATTCTTCTTTCTCTCCCTCACTGGCTTCTGAACTTTCTCTGGCGAGTAGAGCACTTTAGCATTCGTTGTAGCTGAGGAAGTATCAATCTTGTCTTTCTGAGGCGTAGCAAAGGTTGGCGAACAATCGACACCAACTAGACGCTTTTCAGTACAGTACAACCAAGGCTGCACTGTGCTCTCAGCGAACTGGTCAGATTCTTTCTTCATTGGGGTGTAGTCCATACATGGGCCGGAAAAATCCGGAGGGGGGGAGAAGACCTCGGGGGGGGGGGGGGTCCCCCCCCGAAAAAAGGCCAAAAAACGTCTATTTTGCCTTAAATAAGCGAAAATTTCTCCCTCCAGGAGGGGGGGTGGGGGGGTTAGCCGGCGAGGGGGGTATGGAGTATGTTTGGACGGCCGAGGGGGGTATGGCCGGCCGAGGGGGAGGGGTATACCCCCCTTACCCCCCCGGCCCATGTATGGTGTAGTCTTTGTTGGTAGTGGTTGGCTGCAGAGGACTGTTCTCTTTGTCATCAGAGCTTTCATCATCATACTTCCACTCCAGCTTCTTGCAACAACAGCAGTAAGCCTGCCCACCGTGCCCACTGTGCTATCAACTCCTCATCAGAGCTGTCAAACAAACTCAATTGCTGCTCAGCCTCTTCACACGATTCCTGCACCACTTGTACACTTGGCGCTTCACTGAACACACATGAGCTTTTGGCCGTTACAAACATCGGTTCTTCTGTCACTACAACTGCCACTTCTTGTCTCTTTGTGTTCTCAAAATCATCGGCCCACTCAAAGCACTCATCTTCCAAACAAGCAATCTGAGCCACTTGGATTGTTGTCAGCTCGCGAATCTTTGACTGCATGTCCACTCCCTGATGCATGTCCACTCCCTGATTAGAGCGAACAGCCTCGCTGCTGGACAGACAAGCTGCTTTGGCAGATGATCCATTCTTTCGGTTCTTTTGGCGCGACTTAGATCTTGGGGGCGATGGTAGACATCTGTCTTTGTAATCGATAGCTTTGTCTTCTTCCTCCACTTCAGAGGGTGCAGAGTCTTCTTTGTTATCAGTGGATTGCGAAGTTGTTTCAGTAGACCCTTTAGCCATGAGTAGTTGGACCATGGGGCTATCCAAGAATTTAGCCAGAGATGACGACAGCTCCTCCATTTCTCTAACAGTATCATTGACACTGCTAGAACCCACGGCTTTTGTTATCGAGTCGTTGTTTACGGCTGCTCTGAACCATGCATGAAGTTCTTGTAGCTGATCAATGTAGATAACAAGAATCAGCACCTGGTGATCATTGGTCGCATCAATGCGTTTACAGTGTTGCATAAATCGTCTCAGTAGTTCGCAGTATCTGTCTATCTTCTGATTCCACTCACAAAGAGCTTTTACCATTTCTTGCAGGTTGGTGTCTGGCGCTTTCTCGTGCTTCTTGGCGCTCCAGCTAGCGGCGGTGTGTGGTTGGTCTGGATAGAGTACTCCATGGCTTTTTCTAACCTTTGTCTTTGGTCTGTTATGCACGAGGTCATCTGTCTGCGTCTCCGTTTCTTCAGAACTACCAGACTGACTCAGAGAATCCAGGGCTTGGAATGAGGCGGTGTTGCCAACGAGGAGCGCGGGACTTGTGAATCGCTTTCTGGAAACATCGGGTTGGGAGAGCACATCGGAGTCATACGAACGATCAAGCAGGCTGCCTCTTTTGGGTGCTCTTGGTTGTCGTCGTTGATCATACTTGTGGTTCACCAAGCTGCGATGCACATCATCTAGCTGATTGTTCTTGCCGGGGCTGGCTCGTTTGGTCAACAGCAGAGTCGGATACGCGAGTGGTTCCTCTTCTTGCGCCTTCTTTTTCGATCCCATCATCTCGGTGCATGAAGCTCCATTTATTGAGGTTCCAAGTTGTAACGGTAGACACTTCCGGCAGCAGCTTCGATAGTCTGTATTGGAGCGCGCAACCGATGCCGATCGTGCTTTGCAACTAGTGCCAGAGCCATAGGACTGAGGTGTTTTATGCGCCATATCCGTCTAACAAACACAACACAACACACGGCCGGGTCGCGAGGAGTGTATGCGCCCGACCGCACAGAAGTAGCGCTAACAACACAACAACGCTGGTCGGCTAGAGCCTACAGCAAATCCAGCGTTACAACACACAGCAGCCTACAGAGCTATCGCAGCAGCGGCCCAATCGATATCCGACAGGCCTCTGTGACGGAAGTAGGCGGAGCTAGATCCATCAGTCTGACAGCTCAGCCACAAACCAACGCCGGAGCCAACGCGAACACAGGCCATTTGAGCTGGGGACGTTACATTATACGCCAAGACTACCTTTTAAATGCATTTTTGAATGCTATTTCTTCAAAATTTTCTCGCCCTAGTTAGGCAGCGGCCCAACCAGGCCTCAGTCAAACTCTGAAACTGTTAATTCCTGTTACTTTTACGCGAAGATTACCTTTTAAATGCGTTTTTGAATGCTATTCCTTCAAAAATTTCTCGCCCTGGTTAGGCAGCTGCCCAACCAGGCCTCGATAAACTCCGAAACTGTTAATTTCGGTTGCTTATATGCCAAGACTACCTTTTAGATGCGTTTTTGAAAAATATTTCTTCAAAATTTTCTCGCCCTGGTTAGGCAGCTGCCCAACCAGGCCTCGTCAAACCCTGAAACTGTTAAGTTAATTCTTGTTAACTTCACGCTCGGAATACCTGTTGAAATACGATTAGTTTTGAATACCTAATTCACCCTTTGCTTTTAGAAAATTATTGGGTATGCTAGCGTTTATGTAAATATCTGCCGATGCAAAAGAAATCACAAAATTACGTGCTTGAAAACATTTACTGTTTTATGAGTTTGCTTGTAGAAAGTCTGGGAATGTTAGCACTCAGGTCAGGGAAAAGTCAGGGAATTTGGAAAACCCTGATCCGTATGAACTACAGTTGTTATTTACCACCAAATTTCAGGTAAGTCCAGGTTCACGCATCTCTAAAATCCAATTTCAGGTTCAGCTTCAGGTTCAGGTACATTTTTCAAAAGTACCCATGTGTCAGGTTCAGGTTCAGGTACTTTCAAATAAAGACACAAATTTTCGGCTATGAGCTAAATTAATAGCGCTCCTGTTCCTTTTCTTAAGAAAACGATCCATGTTCAACAAAGCAATCGAAACTTACAAACCAACAATTCGACAAAAATGAGAAAAACGCAAGACAATTTTTGCGGTATGACAGACCGATCGCCATTATAGTAAGAAGCCCCACGCACTCCACGAACGTTCATTTCAAACTCTAAGTTCCGGCATTGAGTTAAGGCTCAGGCTTACATAAGTTCTACTAGCTGATGTTTAAGCTTACGTTCAACAAACAAACTAAAGTTTAGGCTTAGGTATAGAGGAAGACAAGCTTTCATAAAGGCAATTTCCGGATGGGGGGCTTTTCCCTATAATCGCCTTCATTTTTAAGTTACAGTACACGTACAATGTAGGTGCAGATAGAGATAAAATCCAATTTCAGGTTCAGGTACATTTTTCAAAAGAACCCATGTGTCAGGTTCAGGTACTTTCAAATAAAGACACAAATTTTCGGCTATGAGCTAAATCAATAGCGCTCCTTCCTTTTCTTAAGAAAGCGATCCATGTTCAAAGCAATCGAAATTTACAAACCAACAATTCGAGAAAAACGCAAGACAATTTTTGCGGTATGACGGACCGATCGCCAGGCTCAGGCTTACATAAGTTCTACTAGCTGACGTTTAAGCTTACGTTCAACAAACAAACTAAAGTTTCGGCTTAGGCATAGAGGAAGACATGCTTTCATAAAGGCAATTTCTGGACGGGGGGCTTTTCCCTTTAATCGCCTTCATTTTTAAGTTACAGTACGTACAATGTAGGTGCAGATAGAGATAATGTGCATTAGTCGCTATACGCACACCATTTTTAAGAACAAAACTGTAGAGCGTCAAGCAATATGTGATCTAACCAATTTCAAAAGTTGACAGTACGTGCTACTTGTACCGGGAAGTTTAAGACAAGAAAAACCTGAAAAGTAGGTACCGACCTAGTAGGTGTCAGGTAAGTACTTTTATTTTCAAGTAGGTTCAGGTTCAGGTTCAGGTTCACAATTTTCAGGTTAATACCCAGGTTTCAGGTTCAGGTTCAGGTATACCTACCAACTGTAGTTGAAAGTAAATTAAAATCAAATTAAATTGTTGGTAAATCGGTCAAAGTAAATTAAAAAGTAAGTAAATTATTTTGTGGAGGTGCAAGTAAATTAAAAAGTAAGTAAATTACTAAACTAATTTACTTGACAACGGTATACTGGTACTGGTACTTAGGCTAGTGGCACCATATATGGTACCCACGTTCGACCATATATGTTACCACTACCTTCGAATTGGTACCTGTACCGGTACCATACATGTAACAGGTCATCCGCCGAAGGGGAGAGGGGGTTGGGGGTCTGGCGCCGGCCGGGGTGTCTGAGCCCAAATTTGGGGGGTTGGGCACTAAAAAACGCTCAAAAATCGCAATTTTTCCGCTAAAAATCGTCAAAAATCGCTAATTTCGGCTGAAATACAGCTAAAAAGTGCTGTTTTGCAGGCGATTTTGGCAATTTTTGTGTCTGAAATTGTAAAAAATCGCCAAAATTTGCTCAAAATATTACTTTCCAGAAAAATCGTAGGGGGGGCGGAAAAATCGTCTCGGAGTGCCCATCCGGGGGTGTCTGGCCTAAGTCGGGTGAGGGGCAGATCCCCCCAGACCAGCCTGTTACGTATGACCGGTACCATATATCGTAATGCTCCGTTCAGATTTCGTACCATACAGTATATGGTAGTCGTACCATATATGGTACCGGCACCCATGGCCTTGGGTAACACAGTCTTCGAACGTGGCGGTGGGTGCCTTATATGGTGCCAGTAGCCTCCTAGTTACCGGTACCATATATGGTGCCAGTACTCTAAACGGCGGTGAGTGCCAGACTGTACTATACAATGCACGAATGGTTACATACATGTAAAGTGCAAATGGAAAGACGTTCTTTCTGAGGAACTGTTCAAGATACCTCTCTCAAGATACTGTACAGTCTGTGCGGGAACTACCAACTTGCGCACACAAATATTCTTTCCCCATTTTGGCTTATGCTTCAGGGGGCTTAGGTTCAGACTTAGGCAGGCTTAGTTTTGGGTGTGCGCAAGTTGGATAGACCAGTACAGTCCGTGCCATACAACAATACCTACAAGCAGAAATCTATTTTGTCAGTACACGCATTCAGAAATTCAATGCAACACGTCATCTGTCGAAGCGCTTGGGACTGGGCCTGAGTCTGCGATGCGATCTGGTGCGGCACCAGATCCTACGATCATCTCTAGGCCAATTCGCAACCCTGTTTCTTGTACACTCACTAGCGTACAAGAATCGCCCTTCTTTCACTGCCCAGCCGCACTAGCGTCCAGCATGCTTGGCCTCCCGGCTGACTAGGCGAACCCCTGGTATGCACCAAGATGGTCAAGGATCAGCCTTCCCAAATGCATGCATGCTCTACATCGACTATGCAAATTTTATATCGATTGTACTGGCAAACTGTTGCAAATCATCGCTTCAATCTGTTGCAACGACCTCGGCCGCCGTCTCGCAAATTAGTACGCACATTCTTTTCAGAATCATCAGATATTAGACACTGAGAATTTGTGAAAGTGAGCTGTATGTACAGGTGGGTTGGAGGTCTGGCGTCCACCGGGGGCTCTGAGCTCAAATTCTAGTGGAGGTTGGTTGTGGGTATTAAAAACGTTCAAAAATGGCAATTTGGGCTCAAATAAAGCTAAAAAGTGACTCTTTACAAGCGAATTTGGCAATCTTAGTGTCTGAAATTCTAAAAAATTCTAAAGATTTGCTCAAAAAATTACTTGTCAGCAAAATTGGAGAGGGTCCCCGCTGTAGCGTACCCAGGGGGCGTGTAGGGTGGTTACACTACCCTTTACGGTGTAAGTAAGAAGGAAAATTAGACAAAAATAAGCGAAATAAATGAATTATTACTTACACTTTTCGATTTTATTCCAAGAATGCGCCCTGTTATTGCATGTCTATCTCCTGTACAAGCTAAGCTAGGTTTGGCTGTCGAATTGCGAGGGAAGCGACATGCATTAGCACGTATAGACATGACGCACTGATGCTCAATTTTGATACAGCGACACTACCGCCGAGACCAATTTGGAACTAACGGTTTCCATTTAGAACTATTTTCAGGTTTTAGGCTCCAAGATAACTTGGGGATAAGGCTTAGGATGAAGTTAGACTAACTTTTTGAGTCAATCTTAGTCTTATGTTAATCAGGTAAGGTAGGTTATCGCGCTGGCGTGTGCTACGATCAATGTTTTCTCAGAAAATCTGTTTCCGAAAAACAGCGGCGCTGCTACGCCTCACGATTCTTTTCGCATCACTCATTGCAGTTGCCGGACTAAACAGACAAATATGACTATAGGCGAACTGCAGTGAAGGGCAATCAACCAAGAACAGTGAAATTTATGCAATATTTAGCCTATTTTTTCTATTTTTAACGAAAAACAGCAGAGTAACTACGCCACTTCCAGCTCTGCAGTTTGGCTACCGTAGTAGATGTTGTTTTCGTGTTGAAACCCAAAAGACTGTGGCAAATGCGGTAGCTAGAGACGAACGGATCGAATCGAAAATTTTTGCACGAAACAGATAACCGAGTGGATTCTGAACGGCCTGTACATATGCTGGCATAAGCATGCCGTTATAAAAAACGGCAGCAGGCCAGTTTTGGTTCGTTCTAAGCCTAGATAAGCAGCAGTCTAACAAAACAAGCAAAAACTGGGGTAGTCATCCCGGCCACCAATGAACGCGTGCAGAATTCAGGAGAGAGAGAGAGAGAGGAGACACGTGAAGAATTTATGCGGACTACTGGGGGCATATATTTACTTTGCACGAGAATTGCATGTGGACCGTAGAATGTTTAAAGTTTAAAAACAGCCAACGCAAAGGTGTCAGTCAGAGACGCCGTCGGCTGGTCTGAAACTGGGCGGCCCTTTGATACTTCCATCCACCGCAGCAGACACTGTCCGCTGATTTTTACGATAAAGTCGTGCTGCTTGCTTCTCCTTCAAAATGCTTGCTGTATTGCCGGAGCCGGAAAGGAAATTTTCTCTCGGTACCAACCTCAAGTCGTTCGGCACTTGCATGAGGTAATTTCAGCAGATTTTCTTAGTAGTAGCAGCAAATGTTGTATAAACGTCGTAAAATAAAATAATTTCGGTGCGGCAATTGCTTTACTAATAGACAAACTATTTCAATGCGCCTGTAAAATTGTAGGAAAAATTATTGGCCGAAATTTGGCAAAATACATTAAGACCGAGCCAAGGTGTCAAAGTTGTTTCGCTGGTCATTAAAACAGTCCTTAATCGGGTTGTGACCACAGAAATGTTTGTGATAAAAAACCCAGGTCTTTTTGGAAGAGTGGCCAACCGACACCTCAACGTTTCGTGCCTGAAACCAAAGATTGCAAAGAATTGGGCCAGTGTCATTAAGTCGTTAAGGGGTGTTTAAGTAAAATTAAGGGGTGGGGCGAAAAATCGTCCTTTGCTAGGACCCAAACCCCTAGTTACATATAGAGTGCGAACTGGTATTGCGTATTGGGGTGTTTCCAGGTATTGGGTATTGTCCCCCATAACCCAATACTAATTGGGACCGGTCAAAACCGAAAAATCGATGTTGACCTGAAAAATTGACCTGAAACAATCGAAAAGGTTGAACAATAATTGGGTTTGGGAAGGTTCTTTTACGTTGACCAACTTAAAGTTACTAGAACTTCTTATTGTGTCCGCTTTTCTAAGTAGTACACAATGTATCCAGGGCTGTGGGGGTGATACACCGTTTCCGGCAGAGTTTAGGAAGAGAGTTTGTCGAAAATAGGAAACACGACTGAATTACCAACTATTAAAGTGCTAAAAATGTCAATTGCTGCTAATTTTACACTCAGAATGGCTTTTAAACGCTACTTTTCTGAAAATTTCTCTGCCCTACTAGGCCTCTTCAAAATTTTAATCCCAGTGCAAAAAATCCTGTGTACACCACTGGAATCTATCTGCTGTTGTTGTTGTATGTAAGTTCTTGTCGTTTCGGACTAGGAGTAGCCAACTGCTATAGAGCAGGAAGAGACCTGTTCACAAATAGTGTTTTTGCCCAGCTGTGCAAGTATTGTGGTATTGGGTTTTTCAGGTACTGTTCGCATTCTAGTTACATGTATGCCTAACTTTAGATTATTTCAGCTTCTTGGATCGTCCAGTACTTGTGCGTCAACGAGCTGTAAGCGACGCCAGCGCCCTGAAACGCTTGCTGCAACGCACAGAAGAACGCAAAAGCCACAAACACGTGCGGTTCGCTGACACTCTAGGTCTGACTCTCGAATACATAATACCCCCTCCTCCTCCCCCCTGCGAATACGAAACACTGCGGTCCCCCCTGGACGGCTCTGCGGACATCAACCACTACCACATCTCTCACTCAACACCCACCCCCAAACGCTTTCTCTCGGCCAAATTCAAAGTTCCGGCCAAGGAAAAACTCAACCAACTGCTACAAAAGCAAAAGATCGCTTTGGAGTCGGTGGCCGTTACCAAGTTCTCTATCTGTGGAGTTGTGAGAGTGCAGAATATCGCCTACGAAAAGGAAGTGAGTTGTTTGTTAGCCATTCAGTTCTTTTTCTGTATTTTTCTGCAATTGAGTTATGTGTTTTGGTATGTTGGGCGCAAAATTGATGGAGGAAAGAAAAAACTAGGCAGACGACTTTTGAAGCAAAAACCTAACAAACAGTTGGCCGGAGGTGTCTGACCATCTAAAACTTCTTTCACATGCGACCTCTCCAACTTCGCAACTTCGTCTTAAATTAACTCAGCCATTTGTTAGAAAGGAGGTTTCCTGTTTTTCAAGGCCAACTGCCTTTGATCGCCCGGCTTTAATGGTCCGGGGCTACGTGGAGAGTAAGAGTCCAGATGATTTGCAGACAGATAACAGAGACTCCGGCCTAAACACTCTATGTGGCTGCAACACTAAACCTCACCTAATCTAATAACAAGAACAAGAACAACTCTGAATACACTAACAACACTTCATATTACCCCATGAAACTGCATGAAACCACATTTCACGCACTATTCCTTGTTACACCAGACACCTCATCGAATTATCACAACATATGACCCATCACTCCACTTATCATAATACCATTGCTTGTTACACAAGATCGTATTATCATAATTGTGACATCGCACCATATTATTTAAACACCATTCCATTTTGCTCAACATTATTGCAACACCATTCTATGTTACAGACGACACCACATAATCACATCACCGTTCTATCTTACTGTACACACCACATTACCACATCGCCATTCTATGTTACAGTCCATACAATACCAGATCGCCATTCTATGTTACAGTCCATACAATACCAGATCGCCATTCTATGTTACAGTCCATACAATACCAGATCGCCATTCTATGTTACAGTCCATACAATACCAGATCGCCATTCTATGTTACAGTCCATACAATACCACATCGCCATTCTATGTTACAGTCCATACAATACCACATCGCCATTCTATGTTACAGTCCATACAATACCACATCGCCATTCTATGTTACAGTCCATACCACATACTAGACCCGCATTCCATGACACACTACTTACTCTACTGTATTAACAACCATATAATATTCAAGCACACTATTCACCTGACCTATTACTATATCACATATCCGGATATCATACTACAATACCACCAACACCACATTATCATACCACCAAGTCCAATGCTTAATCAAACGGCCTTATTACAGGTGTCAGTGCGTTACACACTGGACAACTGGCGATCGTACTCCGAAATCAGAGGGGTCTACATGGGCCCGGGTCCAGACGGGGCCTCCGACCGTTTTCTCTTCACTTTGGTGCTTCCCTGCGACTTGCCTCCAGGACGAATCTGCGAAATGGCCTTCCAGTACAAAACCGATCACCAGGATCTGTGGGACAATAACGAAACCAAAAACTTTCTCTTCGAATGTTGTCACCGTAGCAATCGATCAAGCGCTTGACTCTATTGATTGATCTATCGATTTATTGGTGCTACGTACAGCAGTGCCCCGAAAAGTACGGCTCACAATAGAAATCGGATAACTCTTGAAGTGATTAGAAATTACAAAATTGTTTGATCACTAATTAAAAAGTTGTTCGATTTGCTTTTAATGAGCCGTACTTTTCGCACACTCTGTACATATTTTTTATCTCAGTATTTGTGCATTATGTTCATAATATTTTTGGCAGACGAGTACAATCTAAAGGCTGTACAGGCTAGCGGGTTTCGCTGTCGAATTGCGAGGGAAGCGGCGTGCATTTCACTTATTCATGACGCGCCGATTATTCGATTTAGATACAGTAACACTATCCCTCACATATTTGGAACCGATGGCTTCTATTCAGCACTGTGATCAGGTTTGAGGCTTCTTCTATGTAGGTTCGGGATGAATGAACTTTAGGATGAAGTTAGACTTACTTTTAGATTTAATCTTAGTCTTAAGTTAATATGGTTCGTTTCTTCTAATGGGTGGTATTGTCCCAGAATTGCAGAATGTTTTCTCAGGAAATCTGCAAAATTGCTACAGTAGTATCTCATGTTTTCGTGTTGAAAAATTCCAAGACCATGCCAAGTACGGTAGCTGGAAACAAACGGATCTAAGAAAATCGAAATAAATTGCACAAAACAGAAACCGCATGGATTCTGAACGGCCTATACATTTTAAATATTTTATTGAAGAGAAAAAACGCAAGAGTACATCATCACCGCTCTTATGCATACTTTCGTAACAATAACAAGTGTATAGCACGTTTCACACTAAGACAATGCTCATTTATAATTATCGTTTCGTAATATTGCAGCACTTTAACTCGGGTAGAAAGCAGAATACTGTACAGTATCACACCTTACAGTCAGTAGCGTACCCCCTTTCTAGCAGAGGTTAGGAGGTAAAAATCAATAGATTTTTTATTTTTTTTACTAAAACAGTTAAAATTTAGGCCAAGGGGGGGGCGAGCAAAAAATTACGTGATGGCAATTATTACGAGCGATTATCAGGGAGGGAAAATGGACGAAAAACCATTACAAAATAGGTGCACGCCCCAAACAAATCCTTTACAGATCTATCAACTCTTTCAAAACGACGGGTACGCCACTATTTACAGTAGCAACTTTTCGTCAGCTAAAATACGCCAGCAGTTCCGGCTCTTTATGAGCGATTAATATGTGAATTTTTTTGGCAGAAAAAGAGAGCAATTGTACAAGAGAGAGAGAGAGAGAGCTAACTAACGAGTAGTACAAAAATATACAGTAAGCTAACGCCAGACTAGCAGCAGTTGAACGAAAGCAGAGAGAAGATACGGTAGACGGCGGGGGAAATCGGCCACTAATAATCAGACAGCAAACAGATAGAAGAGCGGTGGCCCCCTCTGCCTACACGCAAGCAAGTCCTTGTAACAAAAAAACGCTCACTAACCCTGAATTTTCAAGGAAACACAAACAAGAACAACGACAACGAACAAACGAAAACAGAAGAGCCAGTAAAGCGGACAGGTTTGGGCTGATTCCAACCAACATTCTTACACACAGACAGAGCGAACATAAAATATCAGAACACCAATGGATGGCAGAGGCTAACTGAGGCGGCGCAGTAAAGGTCTGGTTGATTTAGCGACAAAGCTTGACTAACTGACCGTAGTATCAGCTCTTCACCGACTCGGCTGCGTCCGGCGTGCCCGGGGTGTCGTCGAACGAAAGATGATATTCTCCTGAAAAGGAAGCTTCAGTTGCGTGAAGTTCAAATCAAAATTTCAACATTTTTCAGAAAAGGTTCTATAATAATCTAGCTACCAAAGCAGAAGAATCCTGACTGCGCGCACGTGCGCAAACAATAAAAGACTTCCGCCGATGACCCCACGCTTTTTGCTTTTATTTGTTTGCCAAGCCTGCAGTGCAGTCTCTATCTATCTATCTATCTCTCAGTCAGTCAGTCAGTCAGTCAGTCAGTCAGTCAGTCAGTCAGTCAGTCAGTCAGTCAGTCAGTCAGTCAGTCAGTCAGTCAGTCAGTCAGTCAGTCAGATAGAGTCAGTCAGATAGACAGTCAGTCAGTCAGTCAGTCAGTCAGTCAGTCAGTCAGTCAGTCAGTCAGTCAGTCAGATAGAGTCAGTCAGATAGACAGTCAGTCAGTCAGTCAGTCAGTCAGTCAGTCAGTCAGTCAGTCAGTCAGTCAGTCAGTCAGTCAGTCAGTCAGACAGACAGACAGTCAGTCAGTCAGACAGACAGTCAGACAGAAACAGTCAGTCAGTTAGACAGTCAGATAGACAGTCAGTCAGTCAGTCAGTCAGTCAGTCAGTCAGTCAGTCAGTCAGACAGACAGTCAGTCAGTTAGACAGTCAGTCAGTCAGACAGACAGTCAGACAGAGACAGTCAGTCAGTTAGACAGTCAGATAGACAGTCAGTCAGTCAGTCAGTCAGTCAGTCAGTCAGTCAGTCAGACAGTCAGTCAGTCAGTCAGTCAGTCAGACAGACAGTTAGACAGTCAGTCAGTCAGACAGTTAAACAGTCAGTTAGACAGTCAGTCAGTCAGTCAGTCAGTCAGTCAGTCAGTCAGTCAGTCAGTCAGTCAGTCAGTCAGTCAGTCAGTCAGTCAGTCAGTCAGTCAGACAGTCAGTCAGACAGACAGACAGACAGTCAGTCAGTCAGTCTAATGAACCCACCTGATTTGGTCATATCAACGAGACTGGGCTGCGGACAGTGGTCAGCCGGATGGGCACCTCCACAATTGGAGCAACTGAGCAGTCCACCTCCCACCATCCGTCGGGGCGTCTCCACCTGCTGCTGCTGCTTCAACTGTTCCTCCAGGGCCAGGTGCTGATGTACAGTAACGGGATGCGGCTGCAGACCCATCACCTGCGGCGGTGGGGGTGGTGCGGCAGCTGCATTCATCTGCAGCGGCGGGATGCCGGCCAGTGCCGCAGCAAAGATCATCGGATTGAAGCTGGCGGCTGCCGCTCTGGGGGCAGCAAAGAACGGCTGATGATGATGATGATGGTGCAGTCCTGGCATGAGGATCGGTCTGAGACTGGTTGGGTTGCAGGCGGCACACTCCATTTTCTTGCAGCTGCAGTTGACTACGGTGGAGAAGGGAAACTGTGGCGCCACGGCCGAGACGAACTGGTGGGGTGACCAGAGCCAGTTCTGCTGTTGCAGTAGTGTCGGCTGTAGGTGCGTGTTGGTGTTGTTGTTTGGGGGGCTGTTGCTGGTGGTGTTCTGTTCGTCGGTGTTGGCCGGCGACACGCTCTGACTGTTCGGTAGACTGACCGTGTGTCGATTGGGGACGGGAAGCGGCGTCGCTGCTGTCGACGTCGAGGCCACGCCCGTCCCCTTAGCCGGAAAGGGCGGGAACTCCGTCTCAGAGTTGAGCCAGTCCTGCGCTGTCGACGGCGGCCCCGGCGGCGAGCGACGCTCGCTGATTGGTCGCTGGTTGAAAGGGCGACCGCGACCGCCGCGACGAGCGCCGCCGCGAGAGACGCTGTCGGCCGAGCTGGAGAGCTGGTGGTAGCGGCCTCTGGGGGGCAAGCCGAAGTGGGCACCCGCTGAGCTGGAGCTACGAGGACGCACAGAGGAGGGACCGGGCTCTGAAAGTCAATACTAAGTTGGATACTGCAAAAGCTCTAGAGCATACATGTAACAGGTTATCCGCCGAAGGGGAGGGGGTTGGGGGGTCTGGCGCCGGCCGGGGGGGGCCTGAGCCAAAATTTTGGGTGGGGGTTGGGCACTAAAAAACGCTCGAAAATCGAAAAAATCGCAATTTTTGGGCTAAAAATCGTCAAAAATCGCTAATTTGGGCTGAAATACAGCTAAAAAGTGCTGTTTTACAGGCGATTTTTGCAATTTTTGCGTCTGAAATTGAAAAATCGCAAAAATACAATTACTTGCCAGAAAAATCTGGGGGGGGGGGGCGGAAAAATCGTCTCTGGGGGGTCCCCATCCGGGGGGTCTGGCCTAAAAGTCGGGTAGGGGCAGACCCCCCACACCCCCTGTTACATGTATGCTCTAGAGGTAGGGCATGACCGGATCGAAATTTGCCACCGGACCGGAACTGGGAATACTGCAAAAATTTTGTTGATAAAATTTAGCCAAAACACTTTTCCTGTAAAAGACACATGTTCAATTCAACAAGCCAATATTTGTAGTTCAATGTTGGTGAATTGTACCATACATGGGCCGGGGGGGGGGGTAAGGGGGGGTATACCCCTCCCCCCTCGGCCAGCCATACCCCCCTCGGCCGTCCATACCACCCCCTCGGCCTGCAACCCCCCCACCCGGTGGGAGAAAATTTCGCTTATTTAAGGCAAAATAGGCGTTTTTTGGCCTTTTTTCGGGGGGGGACCCCCCCCCCCCCCCGAGGTCTCAACCCCCCACCCCCCCTCCGGATTTTTCCGGCCCATGTATGAATTGTACTTGTTAAATGAAAGTTTCTGCGAATTTTCTGGCTCATGATTGACTCAAATTCTATGCATGACAATTTTAACAGACTAAGTTCGCTACATTTCAGCAGAGATTCTGCAAGTTTTAGGTTAATGACAGTGAAAAGAAAATTCTTCATTTTCATTCGCTTCTTGTTTGCTTGTTTGTTTTTGAGTTCCACTGTCCTTTCGGACAACTCAGGACACCCCTCGCTCTTTTCAGAGCACTTCAATGGGGACTAGGGTTCTGACGATATATTGATATCGGACATCGAAAAGTCGATATATAGACCCGTTTTCCAATATCGATATCGAGATATTTCGCATCGATATTTACGATATTATGAAGAAAAGTAGTAAAAACCCAAAACTGACACCAAGTTTATTTCTCTGGAACAGTAAAAACAGTTTTTCATGGACAACTCAGAAATCGATGGTATAGTCAAAACCTAACAGTGGCATGATAGCTCTCAGAAACATCAATTTCTCGGCATTCTCAGCTTTCAGCCAGCAATGCTTAGGTTCTCAAATGTCTGCAGCAACACTGAATAGTTGGTCACTCCGCACGCTTAAAAGCAGGAAAGCAGAAGCAGACATTGGCTACATTCCGACTGAGGGGATGGGAAATCTGCAATTCCTGAGGGGATTCCCCTGGCTGATGGGTGGTTGAGGGATGGTATGGAAAAAAGACCGATTTTTTACAAAAAATCAAGGTTTTTTGGCTTACTTACAGCTAAAGTAAGTTATTCTGTCTGAGCTCATTTATGCACAGTATACATAGGCATACTTTTACCATAATTTTCAATAAAAATTCTTCCAAAGATTTCTGAGGGAGGGGGCATCGGCCTGAGGGCTCAACCTTTTTATTGAAGGCTTCAGAAGGGCCGCAACCTTTTCTGCCATTCTCTACTTAATTGATGTCAGATCGCTGATTGCATCAGTGCTTGACTGACAAGCAGCGAGAGCTTTTTCAAGTTTTCAGATTTTCTTGCTTTAATATAAATATATATCGATCGATATTGAGCTCAAAATATCGATATCGTCGAATTTTGATATCGTCAGTAGACTAAAAGGAACACTCTATATTGAGCTTGTGGTTTCCGGTGAGCTGAACGGAAAAATTGTTTGTTTCTACCGGTGCAGAGAAGTAGGTTGTACTTGGAAAGAAAAAGAAAGTACCAAGTTTTTGTACCAATAAAGTGTGTAGCTTTTACAGTAGAACGTTTATCTTGCATGGGAGCTAACCTTCGAAGCAGGCGTCAGTGTCCCAGTCGTCCTGTTCTGCAGGGGTGTGACGGTCTGACACCGAGGCAACACTCCTGGGCGCCTGGCGCTGGTGAACCGGACCGAACTGGTGTCTTCTGCCGCCTCCGCCCTGCATGTTCCTGCCCATGTTGTACCCGTTCTGACTTATCTGTTCTCTGAACAACACACACACTTGTAGCTTCAGCAGCAAACCAACGGTTTGCAAACAAACAAACAAACGGCGAATCAAACAAACAATCAATCAAAAGGTGAATAAAACAAACAAACAAACAAACAAACAAACAAACAAACAAAAGGTGAATCAATCAATCAATCAATCAATTAATCAATCAATCAACCAATCAATCAAACAAACAAACGGTGAATCACACAAACAAATAAACAAACAAACAAACATTCAAAAGGTGAATCAAACAATCAAACAAACAAACAAACAAACAAACGGTGAATCAATCAATCAATCAAACAAACAAAAAGGTGAATAAAAGAAACAAACAATCAAACAAACAGTACCTGAGGTGGCGTTGAATAAGTCTGAACTTGTGGAGGTCGTTCTGAGTGACTCCCAACTTGTGCTGAATGTCGCCATCGCTCATAGCACAGAACTGAAACAGACAACAAGTGGAGAAGAGAAAAAGAAAGAGAGGTGCATATGAGCAACCCACCTCGTCCAAACTGAACCTTGCCAAGCTCTGTTTGTACTCGAGCAAGTTGGCTCGTCTAATCATAGTATAGAGCGGACCCGGCACGAAACTGTTGACAGCTGAAACTGACTGACTTCAGTCAGAAACTTCTTACAGTACAGACACTCATCCAATCCAATCTAATAACACTCTCAGAAGATACAGTGCACTGTTGATGTTAGTGATAGGTGGCACAATCTGGCATGCCTACCAGATTCAAACTTTTAATTTTGATATGGTATGGTATAGTACTAGCTAATTCAGTTTGAATTTGGTTGGTATGAATTTGGTACAGTAGTGGTAGTTTGCTGTGATAATGTCATAGAAGCATACATGGGCCGGAAAAATCCGGAGGGGGTGTATGGAGATCTCGGGGGGGGGGGTCTCGCGAAAAAGTCCAAAAAACGCCTATTTTGTCTTAAATAAGCGAAAATTTTCTCCCTCCGGGAGGGGGGTGGGGTGAGGGGGGTATGGACGACCGAGGTGGTGGTATTGGCCGGCGAGGGGAGGGGTATACCACCCCCATACCCCCATGCCTATGTATGCATAGAAGCCTTTGGAAATTATGCTCAATCCATCTTTCTTGAGTTTTTAGAATCAAAACATGCATCAAGGATTGGGAATATATTTTACGCATTTGAAGTGTTATAAATATAGCGTACTAAAACGAAAAGGCCTTACCAAAATCATAATTATAGTACTAAAATTATCTGGTAGGTAAAGGTGTTTGATTTTGATATGGTATGGTATAGTATAGAAGGAGCTGTTTTGAATTTGGTTTGGTATGGTACTGGTACTAAATTCTACGATTCATTTTAGTACTAAAGTCTGTTCAAAAATCTTTGGCGCTGGGTACATCCTGCAGTGTCCCGAATTTATGCGTGGTGTGAACCCTGTACATGTATATATGGATCTGTTCCTCTCATCAACGAGACAACTATACTGTAATTGAAATTTGCATATTGAACTTCAGTTAGAAGCAAGAAGCCTGACAAAAGAATCGACTTTTTTGGCAAAGCGCCAATTTTTCTGCCGATACCAGATTCGCATTCCCCAACCTTCAGGCATCTCAAAAATACTACCATATATGGGTCTACGATCAACCCTACCAAAGTTACACTCGATTTTCTAACGCCGACAAGCGGTCAAAATTTTGTTCTCCCATAGTTAAGCACAATAATTCATTCAAGATCGAACACATGGGGGTTTTTTTGTTCCAACCAATTTCAGCTTCACGGTTCTATATTATTTCGGACATGCTGAATCCAGCCGTCACATTGGTTTTGCTCTGCGACTTTGATTTTTGCTAGAAATTTGACCTTGAAGTTAGGGTGTACACCTGAATTTCATGAAAAGCCTTACCTAATGTATCTTGTGTGGCCCTGGTCAAAACCCCATACATGTATATATGAATCTGTTCCTCTCATCAACTAGATTACTACACTGTTCTTGAAATTTGCATATTGTACTTTGCTTAGAAGAAAGGGGCCTGACAAAAAAATCGACTTTTTTGGCAAAGCGCCAATTTTTGGTATACCAGATTCGGATTCCTCAACCTTCAGGCATCTCGAAAATACTACCATATATGGGTCTACGATCAACTCTACCAGAGTTACAGTCGATTTTCTAATGCCGACAAGACAACAACACTTTCTGAAATTCAGATGGACACCCTAACTTCGAGGTCAAATTTCTAGCAAAAATCAAAGCTGTAGAGCAAGACCAGTGTGACCGCTGGATTCAGAATGTCCGAAATAATATAGAACCGTGAAGCTGAAATTGCTTGGAGGAAAAAAAACCCCATGTGTTCGATCTTGAATGAATTTTTGTGCTTAACTATGGGAGAGCCAAATTTTGACCACTTGTCGGCGTTAGAAAATCTAGTGTAACTTTGGTAGGGTTGATCGTAGACCCATATATGGTAGTATTTTTGAGATGCTTGAAGACTGGGGAATCCGAATCTGGTATCGGCATGAAAATTGGCGCTTTGCCAAAAAAGTCAATTTTTTTGTCAGGCCTCTTTCTTCTAACTAAAGTACCATAAGCAAATTTCGAGAACAGTATAGTAATCTCGTTGATGAGAGGAACAGATCCATATATACATGTATGGGGTTTCGACCAGGGCCACGCAAGATACATTGGGTAAGGCTGTTCATGAAATTTGGGTGGACACCCTAACTTCGAGGTCAAATTTCTAGCAGAAATCAAAGTGGTAGAGCAAAACCACTGTGACCGCTGGATTCAGCATGTCCGAAATAACATAGAACCGTGAAGCTGAAATTGATTGGAGGAAAAAAACCCCCATGTGTTCGATCTTGAATGAATTTTTGTGCTTAACTATGGGAGAGCAAAATTTTGACCGCTTGTCGGCGTTAGAAAATCGAGTGTAACTTTGGTAGGGTTGATCGTAGACCCACATATGGTAGTATTTTCGAGATGCCTGAAGGTTGGGGAATGCGAATCTGGTATCGGCAGAAAAATTGGCGCTTTGCCAAAAAAGTCGATTCTTTTGTCAGGCTTCTTGCTTCTAACTGAAGTTCAATATGCAAATTTCGAGAACAGTATAGTAGTCTGGTTGATGAGAGGAACAGATCCATATATACATGTATGGGGTTCACACCACGCATCAATTCGGGACACTGCGGGATGTAACCAGCGCCAAAGATATTTGAACAGACTTTAGTACAATTTTGGTATGGTAGGCATCAATGGCACAATCAAATCACCATTGTTGGTGCGATTCTGCAGTCTGTCGGGTCGACGCGGTGGCGGGGGCGGGGCGTCGGAGATGGGCGTCCTGTCCGGTTGTACCGGTGGTTCCGGCTCTGTCAGAGGGGTGGGCGTTGGTTGGGTGTTGGTGGTGGTGGAGGTCGGTTGAATCGATATCTCGGCCGATCGACCGCAGAAGTCCCAGGCGTAGGAGGAACCTAATAGTCGCGGCGGCATCACCATCAGATCACTAAATAATTTAAAAGGTTTGTATTTATTTACTAAAAAAACTAAAACAGTCAGGCACTTAACGCCGTTTATGGTAACGGCACCATATCGTACACATACATGTAACAGGTCATCCGTTGAAGGGCGGAGAAGGCTGGGAGGTCTGGCGCCGGCCGGGGGGCGGGGGTCTGAGCCCAAGTTTTGGGAGGGGTTGGGCACTAAAAAACGCTCAAAAATCGTTATTTTTGCTAAAAAGCCAAAAAGTGCTGTTTTGCAGGCGATTTTGGCAACGTTTGCGTCTGAAATTGTAAAAAATCGCAAAAATTTGCTCAAAAAGTTACGTCGAGGGGGGTTTCGCCCAGAGGGGGCTGCCAAATAGACGTCTGGAAATGCGTTTTAGCACGTTTTCTCCTCAGTAAGGACGCTAAAAATCACTATTTTAAGCTGCCAAAAAGCCTTTTAGAGCTAAAAGCAAGCAAAAAATGGCAAAATGGGCTTCAAAACCCCCAATTTCTCTTAAATATCAGCAGTGAAAACGCCAATGGTTTCCAAAAGGCTTTTCAAGCGAATTTTAGGCTGAAAAAAGTAGTGATTTCAGAGCCAGTTTTGTTAGTACTGGAGCCACTTGTATTTTTGTGTCGCGGGCTGGGGGCCCTTAACCTGTCTCAGGGGTGGTGGGGGGTTGGCCTTTCCAGATAGGGGGTAACCCCAAAAGCCCAAAAGTACATGTATGACGACCATTAATTTATTTATTTATTCAGAATAGCGTACGGAGAAAGCATACATGGGCCGGAAAAATCCGGAGGGGGGGTAGAGGGGGGTTGAGACCTCGGGGGGGGGGGGTCCCCCCGGAAAAAGGCAAAAAAAAAAAACGCCTATTTTGCCTTAAATAAGCGAAAATTTCCTCCCTCCGGGAGGGGGGGTGGGTGGGGGAGGAGGGGTATGGCCGACCGAGGGGGAGGGGTATACCCCCCTTACCCCCGGCCCATGTATGGGAGAAAGGTAGGATTGTAAGGTAAAAGAAAAGCACTGACTCTACATATTTGGCCACCATTCGCTTGTTCCGGGCCGTGCCGCACAGCTCCAAACTGGTGTCTGGATCGGCGTCGGAGGCCGGTCTCTCGAAAGCTGAAGACGCAATCGATAAATCGATAAAATATTGCCAGTCACCCTTATTATTCTGATTAGCCAGAAAGACTAATAGTCAGAGGATTAGCCGTGCATAAAGTGATTGGCCGTTTCAGCTATAACATAGCCAACCGCCACTCACTATACATGTCGCTGAGTTTTTCCATGGGGGACCTTTTTCAAATCCCAAATAGGGTTTTCTTTGGGACGAAGCATACGTACGTGGGATAGTATTTCGACTGATGGGGGTAGGAGCGCCTGAGGGGATGGTAAGCCAGAAGGTCCGATTTTTGGCTAAAATCAAGGCTTTTTTGGGTTACTTTTCGTTAAAATAAGCTATTCTGAGCTCAATTACACATATTCTAGGCATACTTTTAGCATAGCTTTCTATACAAAATTCTTCCAAAAAACCATAGAGAGGTAGGTCAGAGACTGATGGGGGTCAACCCCTCTCAGCCCCCTTTGCCCATGTCTGGAACCAAGTCCAAAGTTGGTTTTGCGACATATTTTGGCATTCTGGGGCGAAAATGGCTCTAAAACCCTATTTGGACCGAAAAAAGCGATAAAACCCTGTTTTTTTTTGCGTTAAAGATGCCTTAAAAACCACGTTCTGGTTTAAAAAATGCCTTAGAAACCCAACATCGAAGCAACAAAAACCTGTTTTCCACTTAAACAACGTATTGAGCATACATGTAACAGGGGGGGGTCTGGGGGGGGTCTGCCCCCCACCCGAAATAGGCCAGACCCCCCCCCCCCGTTGGGGTCCCCCCCCCCCCCCCGAGACGATTTCACCGACCCCCCCCCCCTCCGATTTTTCTGGCAAGTAAATTTTCGAGCAAATTTTTGCAATTTTTTACAATTTCACACACAAAAATTGCCAAAATCGCCTGCAAAACAGCACTTTTTAGCTGTATTTCAGCCCAAATTAGCGATTTTTGGCAATTTTTAGCCAAAAAATTGCGATTTTTTCGATTTTTGAGCGTTTTTTAGTGCCCACCCCCCTCCCCCAAAATTTTGGCTCAGACCCCCCCCCCCGGCCGGCGCCAGACCCCCCCCCAACCCCCCCGCCCCCCATCGGCGGGTGACCTGTTACATGTATGGTATTGAGTTTGAGTTTCAGCGACAAAATTCAGTTTAAAATGCGTCTTGGAACAAAAAAACAGTCCAGAAAACCCTACTTTTGGTTCTAAATTAGGGAGAAAAACCTGTTTTGAGTCATAAGATTACTGAAAAACTCTAAATCTTTGTGGTTTTGAATGAAGTCCATAAGCTCTCTTTAGGGTATCTTTCCCTGAAAACCCTTTTTCTGGTTACAAAGTAACCTGAAAACCCTAAAAAACAGCCCAATCGGGTTTATAGGGTTATAGTGGGCTGACTGACTAACCAGCATGAAAGGAAAGAAGGAGAAAAGCTTACTGGGCAAGTAGGGAATAACGCGACGATTGCCATAACAACCGGCTTCGCGCGGGAACAGATCCAGTAACTGAAAGTAGACTAATCGTAATAATATGCAAATCTAATTAGAACACCTACGCTTCTGTGGAAGTTGTAAAAGTCTTCATAGCTGTGTGAGACGTATGTTTCTTCACCGTCCGACCACTTCACCTGAGAACAATCAGACCAAAATACCGGTTAAAACGGCACATATAAGCATAACCCTTTCGAATTCACCCTTGACGCGAACACAATTTGTGTTCGGAGGCTTGTGGACGCGGAACACAAGGCGAACAGTGCACCCATAGTTAAGGTGTTCGCGAACAACCACGAACACCACACAAACAGAAAAAATGTGCGCTGCGAACACCATCGCGAACACCTCCTAAACAATGTGAACACCCCGAACACCTTAGAGACATTTTAGAAACAACACACCACACGAACGCCATCACACACTGGTCTCATCAGTCTCTACATACGGATAACGAGAACGCTGAGTGAAAGTGTTCGGGGTGCTCGACTTGTGTTCGCATCGTCGATTTTTGCGTTCTTGTTGAGTTCCTCTGGTGTTTGCGGGGTAGTTCGGCGAAAACTGGCGAACATAAAAATTTCATGAGAAACTCAGTTGTTCGCGGGTTGAATCTGTGCCACATGGCACCGGTGAATTTGAAACTTACTAAGGATAAAGCTAAAAACTTATTACAAAAAATTGAACAACTCACCAAGTTAGGAGAATTATAATGGAAAATTTGCCAAAAATTGGTGTTTTATAATCAAAAATAGCCGCCAATTTACACGTTTGTCTTACTAACAGGTCTGCACCGGTAAAAACTAACGATTTTTCCGTTCAGCTCACCTTAACGGAAAATCTTGAACAACCATTGCGAGCCAACAAGCGACACTTTTTCCTGCAAATTAGTCAGCCACTATCGTTTCTACAAAAGAAACTCTGCACCAATTTAGAGGCCAAGAATTGAGCTCACAGAAGCGTTTAAAATTTTTCCATTCAGGTGAGCTGAACGGAAAATTGCTAGTTTCTACCGGTACTGGAATTAAAAATACAGAACTGCAAGAAAAGTTGGCCTAAAATTGATTTTCAGAAAACTACCGTAGTTGCATGCAGTAAAAGGACGATTATTACCTTAAGAGGCACTTGATGCGATATAGAGACTTTTTCATCTTCAGACTTCTCCTCCTCCTCTTCTTCGTCCTCGTCCTGCTCTCCATTTGTAGTGCAGGGGTCTGTCTCGACACACAGTTCAATACCCGTAACGTACACTAAATACACAACACAAATAAATATCTACAGGGTATCCCAAAAAGATAACATTTCTTTTTTGCTGCCACTTCCACATTGTAGTTCCACCAATTTGGTTGAAATTTCAAAAATAGGTGCCAAAGTAGGAGTGATTTGAGAACCCTGAGAAACAGACGAATATGTGAAATTTGTAAAATTTCAATGCCTACAGAAATAGCGCTTTTCTTTTTGCTCACATTTCCGTAAATTATGGCCAAATGACCTGAAATTTGCAGAAATTCTTCAAAACTGTGGAATATTTTGAGTGTTAAAATTGCAGTCATTCAGAACGACATGGTCTCGAGAAAATAAAGATTATGCTAGGCTAATTATCCGGTTTTCTGTTCTGCTCGATCCGATCCGATGTGCCTGTGGGGGACCTTACGGCCCTACGATCAGACCTATCTGGTCCATTTCGCGACCCCCATGGTTCGACATCTCGGACGTTTCCCTTCTATCACTGCCAGCCACTCTAGCCATGCTGTTGGGCGCCAGGTACTAAGAGAGTGTCTGGCCCGTTGACCTCATGGTGATGTCGGCTCCCAACCAGACATGGGCAAGCATTTCGGCTGAGGGGGGGGTAGAATTTTCAATTATTGAGGGGGCTTGGGGGTAGGAGCGCCTGAGGGGGTGGTAAGCTAAAAGTCCGATTTTCGGCTAAAATCAAGGTTTTTGACTTACTTTTCATTAAAATAAGCTATTCTGAGCTCATTTACAACCAATCCAGGCATATTTTTATCATAATTTTCTATACAAAATTCTTCCAAAAAAATTCCAGAGGGGTAGGTAGCGGCCGGTTGAGGGGGCCAATCCCTCTCAGCCCAGCCCTCAGCGAATTTCTCACGATTGGGTCGAGCCTGGTCGACCAAATTTTAACACACAAAATCTGCCATATTTTGGCACCTATCGGTCAAATGTCAGCCAATTTGGTCAAGCTTAAACAAAGTTACGATAAATTCCGAGGCCTCTAACTTCGGAAGCCGAATCAGAATCAAAATTCCGGTCGCTGCCTGTTTACCAGGAGGGGTTTTGAGCAAATCCGATCTGAGAGAAGTGAGATTGGAGTCCGGCCATGATTCAACGTCGTTCTCCAGGTGTTTCTGTCGACAGCGGGAACACACCTCCTCTTCCGCCACTCGCTCCTCCTCCTTAAACAGTTCCTTTTTAGACAGTCTGACAGTTAACGCCGTTTATGGTAGAGACACCATATTGTTGTTGTTGTTGTTGTAACTTTTTGTCCTTTCTGACTGGGAGTAGCCAACTGCTATAGAGTAGGCAGAGACAGAAGGTCCGGCAGCCTCCTTAACAATAACCCTCTCCTTTGCTGTCGGTGTGTGCAAGACAGCTAAGGGTTGGTCTCCATTTATCTACTTGCCATTGCTGACTTTCGACGGCCTGGGTTGGGCTTTGTGTCCATTACTTCCCATCGCCTCGAGAGGTTTTGAACCCACAAACACACTGCTTCCACGGGTGTGGGGGCTACCGTGACACACGGGATAGCGTAAACTACCCATGGCCAAAACGCGACTATATATTATGGTACCGGTACCTTATACGGTACCACCACAGGCCTGGAACGTAGGGGTAGGGTACCTTATATGGTCACCCCAACCCAAGTACCTTCGATTTTTCTGGCTAGTAATTTTTTGAGAAAATTTTTGGGATTTCTTAGATATTGAGACACCAAAATTGCTAAACTCGCTTGTAAAACAGCACTTTCTAGCTGTATTTTAGTCCAAATCAGCGATTTTTCAGCGTTTTTGGTGTCCAACCCCTCCCTAGAATTAGGACTCAGACTCCGGGACGGCGCCAGATAGCCAACCCCCTATCGGTGGGACGCCCTGTTACATGTATGTTATACCTCCTCAGTCTATAATCATACCGTCCTTACTGAGAAACGGACAAAGGCGCTAACTGGTTTGTAAGGGGCTATGACCTATAATACCCCCTAACTACAGGCGGGGATCTACCCCTTCAGACAAAAGGATAGCCCATATGTTCGCCTCCGGTCTTTGCCATCCAAGTAAGGGCAATATTTCGAACGTTTGAAATTATTCAATTGAGAAACGCTAAAAAAGCGACGTCTAGAAATTGACTTGCAATAATATGTTCACCGAATTTTCTATTGCTTTTAGTTGACTGAATTCGATCATTATTTCCAACGTGACATAGACTAGCATTTCGGCTGATGGGGGATAGAATTTTCAATTCCTAAGGGGGCTGAGGGGGTAGGAGCTCCTGAGGGGCCTAGGGGGTAGCTTAAAAATTCGATTTTCCGAAAAATAAGCGCATTTTCGGTTTTGTACGACAAATGGTGCCGTTTTGTACTGTTTTCGACAAAATTTAGTGCTTATTCTTGCAAATAATACGTATATTTTTAAATAACACGTTAGAAAATAATCGCACTAGGGCGGTGTTATATAATTGCAAACCGAATTGCAAAGTCGGTGGCGACCGTAATACAGTCAGGCACCTAACGCCGTTTATGGTACCGGTACCATGGTACCCCCACGTTCAGCCATATTAGCACCAATACCCATAGCTGCCGGTACCATATATGCTACCACTATCAAATATTATATGGTACGAAATCTGAACAGAATGGTACCATAATGGTACTGGTACCAACGCGAAGGTAGCGGTACGATATGGTGACGGTACCATAAACGGCGTTAAGTGCCTTACAGTAAGATCCAACTGGCTCGCCACTGAACCTGTACCACCATATCGGGTGCGAATAAAATTTGATAGATTGATTGAATGCCTACGAAAGACAAAGACGTACCAACACATTGTCCCGATTCGGTTCTGGCTGTCCGAATTCAATTGAGCAGGTAGCCGCTTCCTGGTTGCTCTCCGTCACAGGCAGATCGGTCTGAAAGATTTTCTCTCACTGTCTCAGATGTGTTTGGTATTTTCTGCAGTACGCACCTGAGCCCCTGCGTCGGTGGGCGGAGTTAGCTGAGCGGGGGCGGGGGCAGTGATGAGCAGCGGCGGCGATTGGCTGGCGACGCTGTGCTCGAACGACGATTGGAGCCGACGCAGTTCGAACTTTTGACCGACAGTGAAGGCCGGGTGGAGACGACAGAGCGTGAGAATGAGAAGCACGTCGCGTTTATATTGGTCGTCATCCGACACACTCGACTCTTCGTTGCTCAGCAGTGTCTTCAGCACTCTGGAAACGCTACATTCTATGTACCATAAAAAATGACCCGGCACATTTTTTGCAGTAGCAACCGCAAATCTCAGCCGATTTGAATGAACCCTTTTTTAATTGAAAGATAAATAAATTTGTAAAAGATTGTTGAAATTTTTATTAGTGTACTCTGCTTAGTTCCTGAGATATTGGCTCTCAAAGTCAAAACAGTGATTTTGGCAATGAACATGAGTGATTTTTTTATTATTCTGCACTTCGTAATAAGACGCATTCCTGCTAATTTTGAGGGCTATTGGAGGCTTTACTGGTGACTAGGGTTCCGACGATATATCGATATCGATATCGAAAAGTCGATATATCGACCCTTTTTCCAATATCGATATCGATATCGATATCGCGATATTTTGCATCGATATTTTCGATATTTTTTGTCCTGAAAAGTAGGAAAAAACAGAACTGACGCCTAGTTTATTTCCCTGGAATAGTGTCAAAACCTAACAGTGGCATGATAGCTCTCAGAAACGTCAATTTCTTGGCATTCTCAGCTTTCAGACAGCAACAGTTAGGTTCTTAAATGTCTGCAGCAACACTGAAGAGCTGCTCACTCTACTGTACACACTTGAAGCAGGAGGGCAGAAGCAGACATGGGCTAGCATTTCGGCTGAGGGGTGGTAAATTTTTAAATCCTGGGGAGGTAACGCCGACTGTTGGGTGATTGAAAGGATGGCAAAAAGTCCGATTTTCTACTAAAATCAAGGATTGTGTCCTATTTGTGATTAAAATAAGTTAAAATACGCTATTCTGTCTGAGCTCATTTATGCCTAATGAGGGTGGGGCATCGGCCTGAGGGGTCAACCTTTTCATTGAAGGGCTTCAGAAGGGCAACTACCTTTCTTAGATTCTCTACTTAATTTATACCAGACCGCTGATTGCATCAGTGCTTGACTGATAACCAGTGAGAGCAGTTTGTTCTTTCAAATCTTGAGATTTTCTTGCTTAACTATAAATATCGATATCGATATCGATATCGATCGATATTGAGTTGAAAATATCGATATCGATATCGATATCGAATATCGACGAATTTTGATATCGTCGGAACACTACTGGTGACACACAAACTCGGTTTACTTCAACAGTAAAGTCTCCTTAGCCCTCAGCCGAAGAAATCTGCTTTATTATGAAGTGCAACGGAATCGCTCTTGTTCTTTGCCAAAATCTGTTTTGACCTGGAGCGCAACTCTCTTAGGAACTAAGCAGAGTTTCTTGATAAAATTTTCACCATTTTTTTAAAGAATTTATCCATCTTTCATTAAAAAAAGGATTTATTCGAATCGGTTGGCACTGTACTCGAACCATTTGGTACCCCTACCTTGGCACTACCTAGGAGCGGTATGGTACCGCTCCCATCAAGTTTCGTACCATATAACATTTAGACACTTAACGCCGTTTATGGTACCTGCACCATCATACATGTAACAGGTCATCCGCCGATGGGGGGAGGGGGGTCTAGTGCCGGCCGTGGGGGGGGGGTCTGAGCCAAAATTTTGGGGGAGGGGGGTGGGCACTAAAAAACGCTCAAAAATCGAGAAAAATCGCTAATTTGGGCTGAAATACATCTAAAAAGTGCTGTTTTGCAGGCGATTTCGGCAATTTTTGTGTGTGAAAGTGCAAAAAAATGCAAAAATTTGCTCGAAAATTTACTTGCCAGAAAAATCGGAGGGGGGGGGGGGGGCTGAAATCGTCTCGGGGGGGGGGGGGCGTCCGGGGGGGCCGACCCCCAGACCCCCCTGTTACATGTATGTGCACCATATATGGTACCCCTACCCATGGCCATGGGTGTCGACACCATACATGGTGACGGTACCATGGTACGAAATCTGAACAGAGTGGTACCATTATGGTACCGGTACCGATACCAATGCGAAGGTAGGGGTACCATATATGGTACTGGCATACATGAGCCGGAAAAATCCGGATGGGGTATGGAGACCTCGGTGTGGGGTCCCAAAAAAAGGCCAAAAAACGCCTATTTTGCCTTAAATAAGCGAACATTTTCTCCCTCCGGGAGGGGGGTGGGCGAGGGGGTATGGCCGGCTGAGGGGGTGGTATTGGCCCGGGTGTTCCTAAAAGCGCACATCCCATAACCGCACTTCCCATAAGCGCACATCCTATAAGCGCACTTCCCATAAGCGCACGCTCAGAAAGCGCACATATAGTTATGTGAAATATAACGCCTGTTCTGGACACATAAAGCTTTACTGTATATACAGTATAGATAAAAAAAATGTCCCATCGCTTTTTCGGCCTTCACTCAAACGTTTCGTTCTCAGTCACTTCTTTACCGATTTGGCTCAAATCTTCAGCAAAAATTAACAACATGGTTGGCTAAATACTCTGCAAGTTTAGTGCCAAAATTCTGACTCATACTGGTTTTATGACCCGAAAACTAGGAATGAGGGTGGTCCACGCAAATTTATTTTTTCGGTAATACAAGTAGTACAGTCCTGAAACTTGCAGAAATGATTGGTGTTGCTATTGGGCATAACATATTGGGGGAATTTCAAAAACATGAGTGAAAATCCCATAGTTAAGAAATCTGCACCTTCTAGAATCAAAGCACTGAATCTGTTGTTAATCAACATAGATTGTAGCAGGAAGTTCGACAAATAAATGAAGCTGATATTTAAGCTCTGTTCCACACCATAGTAACCAACCCTGCAGCGTTTTTTGAAAATTGAAAATCTTTAGAATCGTCATTTTGCCGGTTTTACGAAGAAAAGTCATATTTCGTCATGTTTTTGAAATTCCCCCATTTTAGTGCCCTTTGAGCTACAGGGCTGCCCGCTTAGTATGCTATGCCCAATAGCAACACCAATCATTACTGCAAGTTTCAGGCCTGTACTCTGTGTATTACCGAAAAAAATTAAATTTGCGTGGACCACCCTCATTCCTAGTTTTCGGGTCATAAAACCAGTATGAGTCGGAATTTTGGCACCACACTTGCAGAATATATCGTCGCCACTATGGTAAAATGAGCCAAGTAACAGAAAGCTGAAATCGAGAAAATCGCCTTTTAAATATTTGTTACATTTTCGTGAATTAGCTTCAACATCAGTTTAAATATTTTCTGACTAAAATACAAGTGCATAATTGGTGTGCAAAACATTGTGCATGCGTCACTTGTGCCAAATTAAGTCAGCTAACAGGAAAAGCACAAAGCACTTGACTCATTTTACCAGGATCATCTGGTGATGTCCGTGCACATGCGTCTGGTTGCATGGCTGTATCTCCTGACACAGAGCGAATTTCGACTTCGTTCCTTCGCCAAAACGTTTTTAGGTGCTTTAGCTATAGCTTTTTGCGCTTAACTCCATTTTTTCCATTTTGTCACTTGGCTCATTTTACCATAGTGGCGACGATATAGCCAACCATGTTGTTAATTTTTGCTGAAAATTTGAGCCAAATCGGTAAAGAAGTGACTGAGAACGAAACGTTTGAGTGAAGGCCGAAAAAGCGATGGGACATTTTTTATCTATACTCTATAAAGGCTTTTAGATGCCTGTCTCAGTTGTAACAGAGTCCACCACTGATGGAAGTATTAGAGTATCCACTGAAGAGTTTGATTGTTTTGTGTGAGTGTTTTAGTGTGTTCGCATTGTGTAGTCAGTCGCCTTTGAGTGATTGTGTTATGTGCGTGTGTTGTTTTTGACTAGTAGCATAAACCCCTTCATTTGATGCCGAGACCCCTTCGAGCCCACCTTTATTCAGTTCTACTACAAGTTCAAGTTCTACTTCAAAGCTTCTCCTGTTTCCCATTCTCAAGCTCAAGTTAGCCTTGGTTTCATTATCATCAGGCACATACATGTGCATGGGGGGTGTCCAGGGGGGACGAAAATGAAAATCTACCTAACGTTGCTAGAGGCTGCTAGAAAGCCTCCAGATGCGTTTTTAAGCCACAGAGATCAATTTTGGCAACTACGCACCCTTCCTCCAAGCAACTACGCACCAAACCCGAAATTTTTTCAAATTTTCCTCGAAAATTTCGATTTTTTGTCAATGTTTCTATCAGAAAAGTGGTTTTTTGGCAATTTCTAGTCGAAAATTTGATTTTTACCGCAAATTTTTGAATTTTAACTGAAAATTTAGTATTTTTAATGAAAATTTTGGACAAAATTCAAATTTCCCGCTAAAATTTTGGGCGAAAATTCAAATTTCCCGCCAAAATTTGAATTTCCCACCGAAAATTTGCACCTATATCCACCCAACTACGCACGGAGACCTGGCCGTCCCTCCCTGAGCCGCCGACCATGCACATGTATGATCAGGCACAGACGTGGCCCCCCATTTGATGCTTGCATGTTGTCTACTACATCTCGTGCTCGCCTCCAACTTCTACAGGGGCAAGTACAGCGTGATCTCGAGCAGCAGCAGCGGTGGCAGCTCGAACAACAGCGGCGTCACAGAGAGTGGCAGATCGAACAGCAACGATGGCAGACCGAAC
Organism: Sabatieria punctata; assembly: GCA_030248155.1. Classification (NCBI taxonomy): domain Eukaryota; kingdom Metazoa; phylum Nematoda; class Chromadorea; order Araeolaimida; family Comesomatidae; genus Sabatieria; species Sabatieria punctata. Next base: position 36,503 of record JASANB010002447.1, on the reverse strand, counting down.
AACAGCGCCTTGATCGTCTGCTCGCCCAGTACCTGTCTCAATTACGAAAGGCTCCTGGGAAAGAGGAAGTGGCTACAAGGCTACCGGGAAGAAACATTTACTTGTGCGTTTTTTTGTGCGCATGTGCGCTTTCTGAGCGTGCGCTTATGGGATGTGCGCTTTTGATTTGTGCGCTTTAAGGATACACCCTATTGGCCGGCGAGGGGGTATTTTCCCCATACCCACGGCCCATGTATGGGTACTGGTTTCTTATATAGTACTACCACAGGTCCCGAACGTGGGGGTACCATTATGGTGTCGGTACCATAAACGGCGTTAAGTGCCTGACTGTAATAGTACCATAGTATATGGTTCCAGAACCCATGACAATGGGTAGGGACAATGGCCATATTATGGTGACGGTACTATGGTACCACGGCACAGTAAGCGAACGTAAGGGTATCACGGTACCGGCACTTATATGGTGCCAGTACCATAAACGGCGTTAAGTGCCTGACTGTCACATAGCCAAACTCGGTTAAATTCGTAAGATTAAATTCGGTTAAACTGTTCCAGCAGTCAATGAGTGAGTGAGCCAAAATTAAACTTTAAAACGAGCCCCGTGTCTCTGAGTGCAAATCAAACACTGTCAAGTCACTGATTTTCTTCCGCGAGTGAGGTGAGGAGATCAAAAACAAAACAAGTACTGATGCACTAGCGCGCGTCCAATAATCAGTTTTTGTCGTCCAACGGCAACGTTTAGAGAAGTAAACTGGCCAACAAACCAGCCAAGCCAATCGTGCCAGTGCAGTTTTCAGTCTTTTTTACGGCCGCCGCCGCGGCCAGCACTCGTCTACTTTAAAGCGCCAAAAATGGATCGATAGGAGGAGCCAGAAGAGAGAAGAAAGACACTGCGTTAGGTTACCTGAAGAGGGCGGCGGCCGTCATTCGGGCGCTCCGTTGCAGCAGCGAAATGGTGGTTATCAGACAGGCACGACACTCCGACTCGTTTAGGTCCACCTGCTGCACCCAACTCTGCAACCGGAACAAACCTATCTACTGCACGTAAGAAAGAAATGATTACATAGACGTGCAGTGTCGGCAGTTCAGGGGAACAGCTAACTTAGCTCAGCTAAGGCTCCCGTCATTTGTAGTTGGCTGGCTGACGGTACGCCGGAAATTTTTGACTGAAACTTCGGTTACGCTAAAAAATTTTTTTCGGTAAAAATCGAATTTTCTACCAAAATTTGGGCACCGGATTTTTCCATTTAATATCCTAACAGCCCATTCACTATCCTTCTGGGATATTTAAAAGTACCACTGTTCCGTTTCATATCCCATGTGATATTAATTGGCGGTAATCCTTGTCTTCTTAAAAATTAGAGTGCGAACAATACCTAAAAAACCCAATACCCCAATACCCAATACCCAATACCAATACCTGAGACCCCCAATACCCCAATACCCAATACCCAATACCCAATACTTGCATAGCTGGGCCAAAAATTGCAATTTCACTGGACAGGTACATTCAGGTTGCATACACAAGATTTTTTGCACTGCAATTAAAATTTTTAAGAGCCCTGGTTGGGCCGCTGCCCAAGCAGGAAGAGAAAATTTTGAAAAATTAGCTTTTCAGAAAGCATTTAGAAGTCATTTTGGGCATAAATTTTGCAGAATTAACAGTTTGGGTATTTAATTCGTAATTCAGTCGTGTTTCTTCTGGCGATTTTTTTCCTAATGGCCGGAAATTGTGTGCACCACCGCAATAGCCATGGGTACGGTGCTGGTACATTATGGTGACATTAGAAATGTTACCATTTTTATATTAGATTTTCGGAGGAGAGGCTCCGAAAAATCGGGATTTTCGAACGATGTTGTTTATGGACGGCTCATTAACGCGATACAGCTTCCTAAACCGAATCATCGACTAAGTTTTTCTATTTTTTCAGATCAATTTTTCAGGTCAACATCGATTTTTCCATATTTTTACCTGTCCCAAATAGTATTGGGTATTGGGGGGTAAAAACCCCAATACCCAATACCCAATACCCAATACCTGGAAAACACCCCAATACACCCAATACCCAATACCCAATACCCAATACCAGTTCGCACTCTATTAAAAATGGATATATTTTTACACAATTTAGGCAAAATTTAGGTTAAAATCAAACTACTACGCCGAGTATCAATAATTAGCTGGCTTTTACAGTTTACTGTGCTATCATAACTAGACTGAGATCGTCAGAGCAACACAGATTACAGTACTCAGATTGCATCATGTCAACTAAAAACAGGCCGAAAAGTTTATCCCAGGGATACTAATTGGCGGCAAACTTTTTAATCGAAAAGCTGACTTTTCGTGTGGATTGGGATTTTAAGTGGAAAACTCGTCAAAAAAGGTCCGTCAAAAAAGGCAACCCGCAGATTTTTTACTGTAGCCATAATAAATCTCAACCGATTTGAATGAATCCTTAATTTTGAGAAAGATAAATAATTTCTCGAAAGATTGGTGAAGTTGTTATTGAGATACTCTGATCAGTTCCTGAGATAATTGCTCTCAAAATCAAAACAGTAATTTTGGCAGTGAACTAGAGGGATTCTGTTGCACTTCACAATAAAGCAGATTCCTACTGCTGAGGGGCTAACGAGACTGCACTGGTGAAGTAACCGAGTGTGTGTGTCACCAGTAAAGCATCCAATAACCCTTCGCAGTAGTGGGAATCCGTTCTATTGTGAAGTGCAACGGAATGATAAAAAACCCTCTTGTTCATTGCCGAAATCATTGTTTTGACGTTGAGAGTGAATACCTCAGGAGCAAAGCAGAATACATTAATGAGAATTTTACCAATCTTATAAGGAATATATTTATCCTTCATTTAAAAAGGATTCATTCAAATCGGTTGAGATTTGCGCTTGCTACAGCGAAAAATCTGCGCGGTTGTTTTTTATTGACCGACTCTGTCACTGTGGCTGCAGTCTTTCAACACTTCTACGTATTATAAGCCTCCCTACGCTGTATGAGCCGTGTTGTCAGGCAACCAAAACCACATTATTCCTGTCACTCTGGTCAGTTTGTTCTACGAACATAGGGGTAACAGCAGACATGGGCTAGCATTTCGGCTGAGGGGGGCTGGGGGGGTAGGAGCGGCTGAGGGGGTGGTAAGCCAAAAAGTCCTATTTTTTGGCTAAAATCAAGGGTTTTTTGCTTATTTTTCATTAAAATAAGCCAAAATAAGCTATTCTGAGCTCATTTACACCTAATCCTGGCATATTTTTATCATAATTTTCTATTCAAAATTCTTCCGAAAAATTCATGAGGGGGGGTAGCGGCCGGCTGAGGGGGGCAGGTCAGAACCTGATGGGGGCCAACCCCCCCTCAGCCTCCTCCCTTTGCCCATGTTTGGGTAACAGGAAAGTACGTGCCCTGCCACACACTGCAACCAATTTCTGTCACAATTTATTACAAATAACTCCCGATAACATTTCTTTTCTGCTGCCATTCACGAATTATATTGGCCAAATAAGCTGAAATTTAGCGATCAACCGGAATTCCCGTTCTAGTAGTTCCAGTTCCGGGGCTGAGGGTTTGATAACGAAACGAGTAGAGAAAATGGAAAATTCCCTGAACAACGGCTTTCTAATGAGCTTCAAATTTTAACCCATCAATTTCTGAAGCAAGCGCATCGCAAAGCTTTCTTCTATTATACCTACAATGGTTGGTGCGGCTTATGAAGAGCAAAATTTTTCCTGACCAAAGTAAAAATTCTCTGGCCGATCAGATTGAGTAAATCCTGCAAGATGAGAAAAGTTTGAAAGATTGGGTCTGAAAAACAAATTTAAACGGAATTCTTAGCGTAAAATTTCCAGTTACAGTAGTAGCAGAAAGTCAGAAGCCCCATTTTCAAAAGGGTGGTGTCTAAAACTCTGACAGCGCCCGTTGAGTGGCGAGATATTTCTACTGCTATCAAACTTTTCCCTACCCTAACCCCAAATTACCTTACTTTTCCCGCACGAACCCAGATGTACACTCTCTCTATATTTTAAAATTATCCTACTTCACTTAACAATTTCTCACGACTGGGTTAAGCCCGATGCACCAATTGAACGCACAAAGTTCACAGGATTAAGGCACACAACTTCCAAATTTCAGCTTATTTGAGGACGAACATATGCGGAAATGACAAGAGCAAAAAGCAATGCTGTTATAATTTCTTGTGTGAGTGTTTGTGCGATTGAGCTGTTGTGTTTCTTTGGCCTGTTTCTATGACTTATATAGATTGATAAAGTTCTGATAGAGTGTTCTGTTTCAGATGCAATTTCCGTTTCAAGAAAGTTCAACCAAAACCTGCATATTAGAAGCCTGGCGCTCCGAATCTTTGTGAATATTGGCGTGCGTTTTAGCCAGATCCTCCAGACAAACTCCGATGAAACGCAATTCGAGAGGGTTGAGCATTTGCAAGAGGTGCACGGCCAGTTCGAGACGAGGGCAGGAGTCCAGCTCGCGAAACCACTCCAGAACCACCTCCACCGTCAACATAACTGGCACCACACTCGCGCTCCGCCTTTACCACTGTAGACCAATAAAAAACATTTGCACTATATTCTTCTCTTCTTCTTGTATGTTCGGTTGCTGCTTCTTCTAAACACTCGGATGCAGCTTGGTGCCTACATATTTCTTGCGGAGTGTTAGAAGCGCCACTTAAAAGAGATGTTAGTACATGGAAATTTTCCCGAAAATTCTCCTAGTGCCTGGGAGGGCAGAATAATCAATCGAAAGTGCTGACATTTGTGCAATTACTGAAAAAATGTTAAGACAGTGGCATTATTATTCATCGTGATATGTGCTTCAAACATGAGAAATACATATTTTGATTAAATGCTGTAACCGAGCCATAGTTGTAAAAGGGGGTAGGGGGTCTGCCCCCCACCCGACTTAGGCCAGACCTCCCGGATTGGGGACCCCCCAGAGACGATTTTCCCGACCCCCTCCGATTTTTCTGGCAAGTTATTTTTTGAGCAAATGTTTGCGATTTTTTACGATTTCAGACACAAAAAATTCCAAAATCGCCTGCAAAACAGCACTTTTTAGCTGTATTTCAGCCAAAATTAGCGATTTTTTCGATATTTAAGCGTTTTTAGTACCCAACCCCTCGCAAAATTTTGGCTCAGACCCCTCCCCCCCCGGCCGGCGCCAGACCCTCCAACCCCCCTCCCCTTCGGCGGATGACCTGTTACATGTATGCGCTGAGGGGTGTGGCCTAGGTCGGACGAGGGACAGACCCCCAGACCCTCTGTTACATGTATGGCTGTAACCGACAACAAGACATGCATTTCGCAAGCTTAGCAAATGACCTCGTGATAACTCGTTATTACCTTCATATTTTGTAAGTAATGCTAATGAACTACAAAAATAGTCAATTACGGTTATACAGGATGTTTTCTGTCACACATAGTCAAGAAAAAGCGTGATTTCGGATTTCTGACATATTTTAAATCTGGAAAAAATATTTTAAAATGTTCAAAAAATTGTATTTTTAAAGAAAATTTATTTTTTTTGGAAAATGTTCGGAAATTTCTCACTTGACTTTTCACGGAAAAGGAACTCTGTGAAGGGACGCGGGGTAGCGGCCGGCTGAGGGGGAGTAAGTCAGAACCTGAGGGGGTCAACCTCCCCTCAGCCCCCCCCTTTGCCTACGTCTGGCTGGATTTATTGGCACGCAAAAAGTGCCGTGTCACTCAGCAGCTTGTAGAGCCTTCTGCAACTCGTAAACTTTGCCAGGGCACAGCTGTAAAAACATTATGCGTCAAAGTTTAGAGAAACAGCTTAGCAGCGATGCAGTCGGCAAAGGAAAAACGTTTCGTCCATAATTCTAGTTTGGTTGCTTTCTAATTAGCGATTAGCCGGAATTCCGGTTCCGGCGCTGAGAAGCGGTACCAGAAACTTTCGATTTTTGTTCCTTTATATGGGAAAACCTCTTAAAATTCCATGCCCCAACAACAAGCAAAAACTATTAAGAAATCCTGTGACAAGACAACTATGTTCTTGGCAGTAATTATTATTACTAAAATCACTAATTTTCCTGTACCTTCTAGCACGCTTTCTCTAGCGCAATAATGCTGCTTTGCATTTTACAGATCATAGTTTCTGTTAAAATTTCGATAATTTCAAAGCTAATAATAACACCGGACCGCGAGTTAAGCGGCATGTACTGGGAAGGCAGGCCCCTGTTTTTTCCAGCGAGAGAGAGAAACAAACAACCTAGCAAAAAAGCCTTAACATGCTGCCAAAGCAATTATGGTTTGAGCGCTGCGTTTGGTCGCTGTCTATTATTGAGCGTAACAAAACAACTAGATTGAAAACGGGACGCTTTGTACACTATGTACTAACAAACAGTATGGCAGAAAAACCGACATACATATACATAGATTGGGAAATCAAAAGACTGCCAGACACACTGCTATGCATGTGATTAGAAAATATTTCTACATCCAACTTCTCGCCTAATAGACCAGACATGGACAAAGGGAACTGAGCGGGCTTGAGAAAATTTGGCTTTAGCCAACTTCAAGATTTCAAATGTGCGGCCCCTGATCACAAAGAATCTAGGAAGATAAATTCAAGGACCTAAATTGTCAGCTGTCCTTAATCCAACACCTTCGAACTGAAATTTTGGAAATAAGGAAGTTTAACAATTTTTAAGCTGAGATCAGGTCGGGATAAAATTTACAGATTTTCTGGACTTACTCAGGAAATAATTTGACAGAATTTTAACCCAAAACATTTTGGGCAAATTGCTTCCGAACTTACAGAAAAGGCGCAAAAATTCCTGCTTCTGCCGGCCCACCTTTCGTTCGTTAAAACAACAGGTAAGTAAAAATGGGATGAGGGATGGTAAGTCATAAAAAGTTTGATTTTTTGCAAAAAATCAAGGTTTTTAGGCATATTTTTCGCTAAAATAGGTTAAATTAACCTATTCAGACTAATTACACCTATCTAGGCATAGTTTTATCACAATTTTCTATACAAAATTCTTCCCAAAGAATCCTGGGGGTAGGTCATTTGCTGAAGAAATATCAAGGTTTTTTGGTCTGGCTTACTTTGGTTAAAAGAGGTCACAATAATTTACTTAGAGATGTTCAGTGGAAATTTTCCAATAGAAAAAAGAAAATTTTCCTTAGGGGGGTCGGAAAAATGAAAAAAGGGAAAATATTCAAACGAAAATACTTAATTTGCAAAATTACTCTATTTAAAGAATTTCAAAGAAGCTGCATTATATTTAGCGCAATATGAGTTCGGATCAGGTGTAGCTGGGCGGGGGAAATCAGAAACCGATCCCAAACAGAACTTAATGTTTTTAATGATCCTAATAAATTATAAATTAACAAGTTTTAGCGATAAATATCGATTATCAATTATTTTTTTGGCAAAATTCCAAAATCTCAAAATCGTCCAAAATGGTCATGTCATATATCACTTGAAAGCCCTTCGCCTGACGAGTCTAATGATCACATCAGCATAGGGAACGCCCCGGGGGCCTGTTTTGCCAAATATAAAAGTATCCCTAGAGACGCATCAGTATAGGCACGCTCCGAAGGGCCTGTTTTCCAAATATAAAAATGCCCCTAGGGGACGCATTAGAATAGCGCACGCTCCGGAGGGCCTGTTTTACAAACATAAAGTACACCTAGGGGACGCATCGGTATAGGGCACGCTCCGGAGGGCCTATTATTTTCCAATTATAAAAATACCCCTAGGGGACGCATCAGTATAGACACGCTTCGGAGGGCCTGTTTTACAAACATAAAAATACCCCTAGGCACCGTGTCCTTAGTGCGGACTGCGGAAACATTTTCTGAGCATCAATTTACTATAAAAACGGTAAATATGGGCTACTGTATCTACCGTACCCCGGCTGACGGCATTTTTTAAATCACCTATTTCGCTAATAGGTATTATTTCCGAAAAAATAATAAAACGTAACTACGTAAAAGAGCAAATAAGTTGTTTGCAGAGCAAATAGGCCTTTCTTATTATTGCACAACAGTTCACAATTTCAGAGAAAAACTTTAGGAAATAATTTCTGTTGAAAAAAAAAAGTAAAAAAATATTAAGTCGGAGCTCTTACTTAAATAAGTGGTAGCTGTTGAATGAATAGGGCAATCAAAATGGGAAAAAAACCGCATTTGGCAAAATTGGAGAACTACTACTACTGTAGAACTTAGCTTATGCCTGAACTTTAGGAATAGCATAGGTCTGAGCATAAAAACCTATCGGCCTAAAAAGCAATTCACCACATGACGAGTGCTCAGTGAGTGGTGTTAATTTTCAACTTAAAGTACATCCTTTTTGGGGAGATCACTCGAATTTCAAATTTTGAACACAGACGACTGAATGTGGTATCAAACGACTGCTGACGATCTCCTGATTATTATTTTACACATCAAAATCTAATTACTGCATGCTATATCAAGTTCTACCCCAGATTATGCGTTTCGGCGTGTGGTCAAATCCGATAAACGGCCACAGTCGGAGTTGCGCCAATTAGTGTGAAATACCGTAATGCACTGTAAAACGTGCGCACCCAAATTGTAAATCTTTAACAAATATGACCACATCCGGTATGAAACAACTACTATTGACTTGTACATTATTGGTACATTATATTACATCCACAACCAATTACTGCATGCTATCTCAGATTACGCGCTCATTATATCACCTTACTTCATCGATTATCGGCCGATTTCCCCCGCAACCCCCACTTACTAAAACAATCGTAGCAATCGAGTCCGCCGACAGATATGTCTCCCCACAGGGATTTGGGTAGGTATGACGATTAGCTATCGATTAAGCATAAACATAACAATATTCGTCCAAGCCCAAGGACGGTGGCCCCTTTTGAACGAAAATCATCACTATGAAAAAAATAGAAAAAAGAAGTTTTCTCAGTCATCTTTTGAAAGATAGCTATCAATTTTACTATGTGAGTAGATCTACCTTAGATGCATATTTCGGCGCATTTACTTTCCGAGATCCTTGAACAACAAATTAAAAAAAATAAAAAGAATGAAAACGCGCGATTTCGACATCCCTAACTAAAACAATCGTAGCATTTGAGTCCGCCGATAGATATGTCTCCCCACGGGGATTTGGGTAGATATGACCATTAGCTATCGATTAAGCATAAACATGACAATAGTCGTCCAAGCCCAAGGACGGTGGCCCTCTTTAAACAAAAAAATGGCCAAAAATGTACACACTCAAAACACTAATCGGCGCAAGTAGTGATCTCCCTATCCTTTTCTTTTGCTGTCAATTCGACATGCCACCAAAATCATTCCAAGTTGGCGTTTGTCAAACGACCAAAACTGGCGAACTGTTCAGATTTTTAAACCTTTCCAAATATAATAACTGCTTCAGGCGAACAGTCACCTTTGTGTGCAACGAACGATTTAGAAACTGCCAGTTCGGTTGAGAATTTTGACAAGCGCGCCGGTCGGTCTGTGCATGTACAAAGCAGAACTTTTATAGATTAGATTAAAATTAAGCAGCAAATCGACATACTCGTCGCTTTTCTGTTTCAAAATACCAATTAGAGCTTAGCTGAATTTTAGTTTTTAATTTGAAAATTCAGACCAATTTTCAAAACTTTACTCAGACAAAGCAAACAGCAAAAGCGGACGTCGTGACAGAGCCGAGCTGGATTTTGGTCGGGCCGGGCCGGACAGCGTTTTCAGGTCTCCTGTGACCTGATTTTGATGCCTGATGGGTAGAGTGTGAAAAACCCAATACTCAATACCTGAGACCGCCAATACCCAATACTTGCATATCTGGGCCAAAAATTTCATTTCAGTGAACAGGTACTTGGCCATACTTGGCCCTCTGGTGTTCAGCGTCTTTGTCAATGCTGTTACTGAGTTAAGGCTGTCAGCGGCAGCTGAAATTATTCTGTTTGCGGATGATCTTGCCTATCTGCAACCAATTGATTCAATCATAGCTGAGACTGAAATGGAAAGGGATGTGCAAGCTATAACCGAGTGCTTTTAAATCAATATCACTCAACCTTAACACCAACAAAACTCGGTGTATGGCTTTCTCTCTCTACCCTAACGCTGAACTTTCTGTGCCTAGTATCAATGGGGTTCAAATCGAGAGAGTGGAACGGTACAGGTACCTGGGTGTGGTTCTTGACCCTGGCCTCTCGTTTGCCGACCATACCCGACAAACAGTGGCAAAGGTAAGATCTACTCTTCACTGCCTGAACCGGTACATTCGAGGGTTTACTCCCCAAAATATGTTTGCTCTGCTGTACCTGACCCTTATCGATCGGTTCTGTCATATGTACGGCTATCTATGCAGTGTGCTATCCTTCGGCTAAACGTGATATGATTTGTATCGAGAGGGTACAGAAACTCGATTGCAAGTTGATCTTGAATTACTTTCGTGCTAACTATGATAACCTACTGCTACGGCTCAAGTTATGTTCTGTTTCCCGACTTGCTTTGTAGTCTAAGCTCAAACTTATGTGGCTGTACGTCTAGTCTACAGTTAAATCTGAGTTCGAATATGGAAAACTATGACAATAAGCTGAAAAAGTGCCAAATTTAGCCCAAGCCAGTCCTTTATTTTACTGGTCCCGGTCGAAAATTTCGGCCCGAGCGCTTCCCTACTTCAAAACGACTACAATGATTTAAAAAGCTTTAAGCGAATCAAAAATTTATTGGCACAACTGCACTCTTTCGTATACATGATACGAAAATCTAACATCTCCATCCTGTTGTACTTCCTCCGGCACTCCACACACTCCGTGTACTTCCTTGAACAAGTTCCAATCAACATCCGGAAAGAAGGCATCACATTCAAACTCTCTATGGATGTTGGTCAGGTAAATCCGATGCAGCAGCTGAGATTTGAGACCGCTCTCGTACAAATCTCGGCCGCCCATGTTCCAGACTGTTTCAATCTTGCCACAGAGGGGCGGCCGGCCGAGCGTGTCTACCACTTCGTCCAAACTTCGGCACAGAATCACCCCCTCCTCTGGCGTTTCCTCCAAAGTTCTGCTGAGAACGATGTTGATACGGTTCTTGAGCGGACGGAACTTTGCCGGAATGCTCTGCCACGTCTTGCGACCCATCACAACGGCGTTTTGCATGTTCGGACTGGTGGTTTCGGTGGTTCTCTGGCGGAAGAAAGCAGACTCTTTGGAGAGACGCCACGGAATCGAACCTCGCAGACCGATGCCCAAACTGGGCTCACAGGCGGCCACTATGAGGTTGATTTTAGGACAGTTGCTGGAAGTCATTGATTGAGCCTGAAGATCGGTGGTATAAGAACAGTTAACACAGTCAAGCACCTAACGCCATCATATATACAGTAGTGCACAAAAGATGTCCTCTCCACTTTTTCGGGTTCACTCAAACGTTTGGTTCTTGGTCAGTTCTTTATTGATTTGGCTCAAATTTTCAGCAAAAATTAACAAGACAACTGGCAAGTGGCAATTGTGCAAGTTTAGTGTAAAAATTCACGCTCATGCTGATTTTATGACCCGAAAACGAAGAATCAGGGTGGTCCACGCAAATTCTATTTTTTCGGTAATTCAAAGAGTACGGCTTTGAAACTTGCAGGAATGATTGGCATTGCCATTGGGCCTAACATCGAGCGGGCAGCCATGCAGCTCAAAGTGCACATAAATTGGGGAATTTCAAAAACATGGCTAAATGTGACTTTCACTCACAGTCATAAAGTGAAGTAACAGTAAATAAAGTGAACCCCTAAACGTAAGCCTGAGGCGAGCCTAAGCCACGGGGAGCATATTCCACTTTCCTTCTTCTTTTTTAATACTAGGTGATTTTTACATGCCCGTAATTTTGTTACTCCAACACCTAAAGTACTGCCAAAAGTTAAAGCCAGTATAGGCTCTCTATTCGTTCAAAGTGTCTGCCTTACCGTTCAACAGAGGATAATAGAACAGAATAAAAACTCCCGATCCGCTCTGATCAAACCAACGAAATTGGCTCGCAACAAGACGTGCTGTGTTTTCGATTGTGAACGCAAGCCCCCGAAAAGATCGACTACCGTTCACTACCCCCCCCCCCCCGGTCGGTACGCTTTGCTGGTTGCCTCCCCATCCGACTAAGGCCAGCCACCCGCCAGCCCGCCGATCGAGACTCCTGAGACGATTTTTCCTACCCCCTCCGAATTTTCTGGCAAGTAATTTTTTAGTAAATTTTTGCATTTTTTACGATTTCATGAAAGCAGATGCAGTGACATTTTTAAGGAACAGGTTCAAGGAACCGATTCGTCAGTCATGGACAGCAAACTACCGCCGTACGAGAACCTGAAAGGTGACGGATCCAACTGAGCAATGTGGCGGACTTTCACGAAAGACTTTTTCCTCGCTACGAAGTTGTGGCGATCGTCTCTGGAGAAAAACTTCGCCCTGCTGCCGTCGGAGAAGATCAACAGACATGGGACGTTGATGCTGCCAAAGTCCGAAACGTGCTGAATTGCAAAATTGACTCTTCACTGTTTCACGTCTGGCACAGCGTCACAATTGGAGAAAATCCTCGTCTGATGTGGACCGCCTTGACTACGTACTTTGACCGTCCAACTGTTGCGAACAAGATGGAGCTGCTCACTCAATTCGTGAATTTGAAACAGGGACAAGGTCAGTCGATCGATGACTGGTTCAGCTCTGTTGCTGAACTTGTCGGACGCTTAGCAGACTGCGATCACCGAATCGATGACACTCTACGCTTGGCAATCACCATGAACGGACTGTTGCCGGAGTTTGCCATGACCGCGCAGATATATCGAGCCAAGGAGGATCTGTCAGTTGCCATGCTACACGAAGCGCTGCGTTCAGCTGAAGTTAAACTGCAACACGCGGAGACTGAGACTGTCATGTTGACACGCCGTCTTGGTCAGTCTTCTGTTCGTAGCAATACCAGTCGTTTTCCCTGTTTCAACTGCAACGAAGTGGGACATTACTGGAATGAGTGTCCAAAGCCAAAAGACAAATCAAAAGCCCCCTCGAAGATGTTTGCAAAGAAAAAGAAGTCAAGGTCAAAAGAGTCCGCTAAAGCAGCCAAAGCCGCCGACAGCTCATCCAACGATGAAGGAGAAGGAGGTCACTTTCTGTATACTGCCGACCGCGTCCTTGCCACTACCGATCTGCAACAGAAGTTTGTGCTTGACTCTGGAGCTACCAAACATGTCGTACGTGACAGGGACCTGTTCAGTGAGTACGTTGAATTTCTGAAACCGCATCCTGTAACACTCGCTGATAGCAAAACGCAGACCGCAGCAATCGGAATGGGCAGTGTAGGTGTGATTATGGTATGCAACGACAAACGCACTCGTGTCACTCTACGTAACACACTACACATACCCACTGCAACGACAAATCTGATCTCCATCCGCAAGGGTCAGAAGAATGAATTTGGATTCAGTCAACCGCATTTCGACAACAAGTGTCTGATTTATGCCACGAATGGAAAGCTGTGTGGAGTCGCCATTGACCACGGAACTGGAGACTACCAGCTAGAAGGACATGCTGTCAAGCCGAAAACTCAGAAGATTTTGAAGTTGGCCGACCGATTTTGTGCCGCCATTGTTCCTGAGAACAAGTATGAATTGTGCATCGTCGTTTAGGTCACGTTGGAGAAGACCGTCTGAAGAAGTTAGTGAACAAGAAAATGGTCAGAGGACTGGATTTTTCAGTACCAGCAGCCGCTGAACTACCGACCTGTGAGGGATGCATTTTTGCAAAAGCGAAGCGTGGACCGCATCCTCGCATTGGTGACGTAACTGCCAGAAAGCCATTTGAACTGGTTCTGTCAGATGTTGGTGTGGTGCAAGTGAAATCCTACTCTGGCTCGAAGTACTATGTCACATTTACTGACGACTACTCTCGTTTCTCCTGGATATATACCTTGAGGCACAAGTCTGAAGTTTTCGACAAATTCAAGGAACGGTACAGCCTGATTGTGCGACAATTCGACGCCAATCTAAAGAAATTTCGCAGTGACAATGGTGGAGAATACACATCCGCTGAATTCGAACGTTTTGTGAAGAAAGCAGGCATCGAGCACCAGGTCACACCTCCGTACACACCGCAGTGTAATGGCATAGCCGAACGGCTCAACCGAACGCTTGGAAATATGGTCACATCGATGCGTTACCTAGCCAACAAGCCGCCACCCTACTGGTCTGAAGCTATTCATGCTGCAGTACATATCAAGAACAGACTTCCAACAAAGTATGGAGATGGAACTAAGACGCCATATGAGCGACTAACTGGCAAGGTCCCAAGTGTCAGTCACCTACGTGTGTGGGGTTGTGACGCGTATGCTTTGAAAGCTCCTATGGACCAACAGAAGTTTTCTCCCAAGGCCACAAAGGACCACAAGGATATGGCATTGATTCTCCTGGATACCGTCTGTATGACCCAGACAAAAAGAAAGTCAAAACACTGAAGGATGTTGTCTTTGCCGAAGATCACTTCACTCTGCACTACTGTTGCTAAGTAAATTTATTTGAAATATAATTAAATTATAATTTACTTACCACATGCCCAGAGAAATATAATTAAATTAAAATTTACTTACCATATCTGAGAGAAATTTAATTTAATTATAATTTACTTACCACATTTAATTAAATTAAGTACAATAAGTATATTTAAAATAGGCCTGATTTTGGCGTCTAACACCTTCAGCTGTGCTTCCATCTAAGAAAGGATGCTATAACAGTTATATAATAGAATGAAAACTAAATGAGGGTGTTACAGGTTAAGTCGAAAAGAGACATAGACAAAGGGAGCTGAGGGTGAGGGGGTTTACCCGCCTCAGGGTCTGACGTACCGCCTCTCAGGCTACCGCTACCTCCTTCAGGATTTTTTGGAAGAATATTATTCAAAGTTCAAAGTTTATTCAACAACAAAGCCTGCACACCATTTCTGTCAGAACGAAGGGCGAGCTGGGCCGATTTCCGGCTCGAGAGCCCTACCCCGAATGTATTTAGAAAAATCAACATGTTCTAATTTTGCGCGAAAGCGAGCCAAAGACTGTGACTCAATAATTTCAGAAGGCAATTTATTCGAAATATGTACAACTCTATGTGCGAAGAAGCTTTTGCTCACATCAAGACGAAAATGCTTAGGATAAAGTTTTAAACTGTGACCTCTAGTACGAGATTCAGTGGAAAAAGTAAACAAGCACTCAACAGGCAAATCAGCAAGACCCCTGACTATCTTAAAAACCATTACCAGGTCTCTGATTATTCTGCGTTCTTCTAAAGATTTAATCTTTAGCTGCCGCAAACGTTCAGGGTAAGTTAAAGTTTCCAAGCCAGGTAAACGGCGAGTAAATGAGCGTTGCACTCTTTCTACCAAATCAATATCTGCTAACAAATATGGACTCCAAACAAATATTATGATAAAAGTGTGCCTAGGTTAGGTGTGAACTAGCTGAGATTTTGTGTATGTGTATTTGATCAGCACAAGTCGATAAAATTTGGAACAGAAACGTAAAATTTCTAGGGTTTTGCTGCAGTAATAAACAGTAGATATCCTCATAAAGCCTTCAAATGGCCTAAGTAACTCGATTTCAAAGCTATTCAAGGTTTCAAGCAGCAGACATTGAGAGCTTTGCCTTCTAGCATTTCTGACTGAAAATCTACCAAAAAATTGCATTTTCAGTACAATACACATACACAAATATACACAAAAATATACATTGTTTTGTTGAATGTGTATACACAAATTACCATACACATTTGAAGGTAAATGTGTATACACATACACATATACATACTTAAACGGAAAACCCAATACCAAACAACAGTAGTCAGAAGTAGTTAGAACCTCAACCTCAAGAGGCTTTGCAGTCAGTTTTTGCTTGCATTCACAACAGACATTGCCTGTGAGACTGAACATATGCTATCGCATTGCGAAACTGACTGAAAAGTACCTAATATCCACTCTTAGCTTGGCGGATAACTTGGAGTAGTTTGTTTCATGGGAGATTAGGAGAAACAAGCGCAAAGACGAAAGGCGGTGGATGGGCGGGCGGAAAATTGTACTGTAAGTATGGCTTGTAATTGAAAGGTATAGATACTGAAAGCAGACACTCACGCAGCGGTAGCATGCTGCCTGAAAAGTTCAGCAATAGCTAGGTGTGTGTAAGTAAATTAAGTATATTTTCAGTAAATTAAGTAAAATATTTTTGGTAAGGGGGCGTGCAAAAATTACGTAATGGTATTTTTGCCCATTTTCGGACCCCCCCTCCCCCCCGGATAATCGCCCGTAATAATTTCCTGACCCCCCTCCCCTAATTACGTAATAATTTGGCTACCCCCCCCCCCGAAATTTCAATTTTTTGAAGAGTTAGAGCCGAAAATTTTCCGTTCAATTCTATGTAAAACGACGTTCTTATTAAAATAGCATCTGTATACAGTAACAATTGATAATTTTCTTAGTTTTCTTTATTGATGAGCTACAACTACGTACATGTACGTATAGTCTTAGTTTTACGTAGAAGCGATCATTGGATGGCGTTTTGTTAAAGATGAAACCAAAGTGTTTTATACTGGATTTTAGGGCTGCTTCAATATTGCTTGACTGATAATCGATAGTATTAAACCAGAGTTCGTGCGGGACCTGAAAAGTCAGGGAATTTGGTGTCCAGTCAGGGAAAAAATTGATAGCAGTAGAATCCTCTCTCGCCCAAGGGGCCCTGTCAGAGTTTTACACACCACCCTTTTGAAAATGGGACTTCTAACTTTCCACAACTACTACAACTTGAAATTTTACCCTCAGAATACCGTTTAAATGCGTTTTTCAGAGCCAATTTTTAAAAATTCCGACCCTTGTTAGAATGTTCTCACTCTGATTGGTCAGGGAAATTTGGCTTTGGTCAGGGAATCGCTCACGAACCCTGTAAAAGATCGAGTCGATAAGTGTTATACCCTTATCAACTCTTAATAAGATGTCAAAGGTCACTCTTGCCATTTAGCATTTGAAAAATTGGAAAGCCCTGTCTTAAACGGTAGCTACCTTCTCTAATCTATACGTTCATCTAAGTGAAATCGAGAAAATTTAAGCCCAATGGCTTCAAATCGAGACTACAAGTACATGTACTGTTCATCAAAACAATTAAAATTATGTCCACTTTAGTGATTTCTCCACTTTAAAAAATTACGTAATGAAGTCGCCAACCCCCCCTCCCCCACCGTAATGAATAGTAATCTTTTGGCGAACCCCCCCTCCCCCCTCATGCCATTACGTAATTTTTGCACGCCCCCTAAGTATAATTTACAAATTATAATTATAATTAACTTTCCCTATTTTCGTAGAAATTTAATTTAATTATAATTTACTTATCAAATACTTTACTTGTATTAGTAAATTTCTAAAAAATGTAATTAAAATTAAAATTATAATTTACTTAGCAACAGTACTCTGCACCGTGAATGTTTATCGGAGGGTGATGACGTCATCGTTGGCACTCCTGCGGAAGAACATCAAATACAACCACCACCTCCAGTCATACATGTAACAGGTCATCCGCCGATGGGGGGAGGGGGGTTGGGGGGGGGTCTGGCGCCGGCCGGGGGGGGGTCTGAGCCAAAATTTTGGGGGAGGGGGGGGTGGGCACTAAAAAACGCTCAAAAATCGAAAAATTCGCAATTTTTTGGCTAAAAATTGCCAAAAATCGCTAATTTGGGCTAAAATACAGCTAAAAAGTGCTGTTTTGCAGGCGATTTTGGCAATTTTTGTGTGTGAAATTGTAAAAAATTGCAAAAATTTGCTTGAAAATTTACTTGCCAGAAAAATCGGAGGGGGGTCGGTGAAATCGTCTCGGGGGGCATCTGGGGGGGTCTGGCCTAAGTCGGGTGGGGGGGCGACCCCCCAGACCCCCCTGTTACATGTATGCCTCCAGTTGAAGAAGAAAGAACGCAGCCGCCGCAGGAAGTTCCTAGAGAAGTAAATACCAATTATACGCTGCGTCCTAAAGCCGTTTTGAAAAAGCCCACGTATTGATGATGGCTGTGGAACCTTGAGCGATGCTCTGTGCTTTTCGTCAACCGACAAAATTACTCGCATTTCACTGCATCAGGGGGAGGAATGAAAGCAGATGCAGTGACATTTTTACATATACCTTCTTGTTGTTGTGTAACAAACTACTTGTATTGTGTTGTCAATAAACTCTGTTGTGTTCCTTGGCTACATTCACTGCGTAAACCGCTAACATTTCAAACAGTAAAATTACTCATATCGCCTGTAAAACAGCACTTTTTAAGCTCGCAAACTTCATAAACAGCTGTATTTGAGCCCAAATTGCGATTTTTCTCCGTTTTTTAATACCCACAACCAGCCTCCCCTAGAATTTGGGCTCACTGCCCCCCCCCGGCAAGTGCCAGACACCCAACCATACAGGTAACAGGGGGTCTGGGGGTCTGCCCCCCCACCCGACTTAGGCCAGACCCCCGTATCGGGACCCCTCCCCGAGACGATTTTTCCGACACTCCCTCCGATTTTCTGGCAAGTAATTTTTTGAGCAAATTTGACAATTCAGACCAAAAAATTGCCAAAATCGCCTGTAAACAGCAATTTTAGCTGTTTCAGCCAAAATTAGCGATTTTAGCGAACTTTCGATTTTTTCGATTTTTGAGCGTTTTTTTAGCGCCCAACCTCCCTCCGGAAATTTGGGATCAGACCACCCAGCCGGCGCCAGACCCCCCAACCCCCCTCCCCGTCGGCGTATGACCTGTTACATGAATGCCCCCAACTCACCTCCCTTGTTGCACGAATGTAATAGCGTAATTTTATACGTACGTACTACGACGCATACAGCTCAGTTTCACAAATTCTCAATGTCCAATATCTGATGATTCTGCAAAGAATGTGTGTACTAATTTCCGAGATGTCGGCCGAGGTCGTTGCAACAGATTGGAGCGATGATTTTGAAAGTGAAAATTAAACAGCAGTAAAATTTTTGAAATCTCACACCAAAGTGGGAGGAGCTCCAGTTTGAATACCTAACGGTACGGCTAGACCTAATTCGTACAATAGTACTAGAAACTAAACTACTAACTACTGTTGCTAAGTAAATTATAATTATAATTTTGATTATATTTTTTAGAAATTTACTAATACAAGTAAATTATTTGGTAAGTAAATAATAATTTTAATTATATTAATTTTGAATTTCTGCCTTAAGTAAATTTTAAGTATAATTTTGATTATATTTTTTTAGAAATTTACTAATACAACTAAATTATTTGGTAAGTAAATATAATTAAATTATATTTAAAACAAATTTACTTAGCCACAGTACTACTAACTGTGCTCAAGCTCAAGCTCTACCAAGGCAGCATGCATACTGGCGAGACTGCTAGAGTCGTCTTGGGTGGCCAAACTTCGTCCAGTCTTGATCAGACTGCAAGAGAGCTGCATTCCTTCGATCATAGAATCCTATTATGCAAGTTCTGATGCAGTCTGCAGTCCAACGCAAGTACACCACCTCAGTTTCTAAGCCAAAAGCAATCAATATTCACTCTATCTTTGGGGCTGGGTGTCTGTATAGCTTTATGTCTGTATAGCTGTAGTGATATTTGCTTGTGAAAAGTGTCATAGATGAAAATACATTGTACAGGTTTTTCAAAAAACTGATACTTCAGGTGAGAAGGAAGGCTACAGAGTCTCTCAAAAATGGATAGATATCTTTTTGCTGTAACTACGTAATTTCCGTCAGTCCTAATGTCGATCTATTATAGGGTCGGTTTATTTTTTCAACGTGGTATCGGTTTATTGGAGGGTGTGGTTTAGAGAAAATACGGTATTGGCGGTGTCAGCATTGACTGTCAGCAGTATTGGGCACAAAAAGCCTAAATTTGGTTATTGTATGCAAATAGTAAATGTGTTGTAGTGCGTGATGGCAGTTAGTCGCACGAGATCAGGTTGGTTTTTGTGTTGTTTTGTGTATTGCGAACTGGCGTTGGGGTGGTGTCCCTATATTGGGCATTGCGGTTACAGAATCTTCACTGAAATATGACTTTTTGCCTAGCTCTGTAAGTACTGCATTCTTGGTACTGGTTATAGGGAGTGAATTGGAGGTGTCAGACATACGTAGGTATTCTTGGTACTCTAAAAATAGTTGCGTGGTATTTGGATGGAAGGATTGTCCGGGCGGGTCCGTAGCCCCTGCGTTAGGCCACACGGCGGGCCCATCACGCACACCCACATCATGCCCTTCCTTCACTAGTAGCCGGCCCGGCACACATGCTCTGTGTCAGTCTGGGCGGGTCTCAGTGGTAGCTGTCCCATTCCCGTTTGTCCTAACACGTGTGTGGTTGCTATTGTAACTTTAGGTGCTTAGGCAGCTCCAGTCGGTTCCCATTTACCTACTCTCTGTCACCAGCTTTGACGACCAACTCTTTTGCGGCAAGAAACTTGCCCCGCCGAGGGGATGAGCGCACGAGCACGCGCACAGTGGCTTTGCGGCCTAAACCACTACACTAACTGCGTGCTATTTAGTATGGGGATAGTTGTTTCAGCCAGGTCTCCTGTCAGTGGACGCGGGTCGGGTTCGTCGGACTTCGATGTGCTGGAGTACATTCTACGCATGCAGCGCGAGTACCGCTATGCTCCCAATTTCGTGCTCGTCTCTCTTCCCAAAGCGTTCTGTCCGACCAAGCCCAAATCGTGGCGAGGGGGCGAGACCGAACTACCGACCGCCTTCCAACAAATGACGCGCTATCTGACCAAACGCGGTCGAGAAGAGATGAAATTGGACGAGTTGGAGCAAGAACTCAACGATACTCGGTACGTTTTGCACTGATCACGCCTTTAGAAAGTGGGCGTAGTTTCGTATTGGAGCTGTGGGCCAATGGCTGAAGGCCATAATTTAGGGTAGGCTTAGGCTCCCGTGGTGAAAATAATCGCACATTATTTTACAAGCAGGTGGCATCTGATGGAGCTGATCATGATGAGACGAGGTGGGGCAGCGCATGTGGCCGCCAGAATAATCAGAAAGCAGCATCAGATCTTCGAGAGACTGAAGCAGCAGTTCGAAAACGAGTTCCAGGTGAAGCTGAGAGGACGCTCGTGGCCGGAAGAAACCGACTCTCACTACCGATTCCTCAATATATTGAACTACTTGTCTCTGCACTGACTTTGTTCCTAGGCCAGCATTGATCAGTAACTACATTGATTGCTCTGTCTGCTCAAAAAGTCGCAAAGAAACACGTGTGCCAATGTGGGTAGGACTAGACTAGGATGGAAAGATCGGCTTGTTTCTTGAACGGGTTTTCCGTTTTTGAAATAGGTGCACTATACATACATACTTAGTTGGCCACATGCAGATGCAATTTGTTTCTTCTCTTTGTAAAAGTTACAATGAGACAAAGTTACGACCGCAATCAAGCAGTCAATTCTAAAAAGATCAAATGCCGCAATCGCAAAATCGGGCAATGATATGTTACCTTCGTAAAATGGGCTTAAACCAAAGAAGAAATGGGAGAACGAGGATAGACGAGCCTGAGACATTAACGTAACGGGCTGCTATACAATTGCATTTCTTTATATCATCGATGGATTTACCTAGGTAGGCGCTTTCAGAAATTTAAGGATATACACTGAGCTGACAAACTAAAAGAGCTACAGATTCTGCAAAAAATGTCGGACTGTACATTTAACAGGTGATCCGCTTTCAGGAGGAGGTTTGAGGTCGGCGTCATTCGAATTCTGGCGTCAAAATTCTGTGAGAGAAGGTAGAGCATGTATTAAAAGCGCTAAAAATCGCAATTTTGGGCTAAGTTATACTCAAATACAGTTAAAAAAGCGCAGTTTTACAAACAATTTTAGTGTCTGAAATTCTAAAAGATCGCAAAACGTTTGCCGAAAAGATATCTGGGGTCTCCCCCCACCCGACTTTGGCCAGACCCCCCGGAGTGGTAACCCCGAGACGACTTTTCCGCCCCGCCCGACGACTTAATTTTTTGGGTAAATTTTTGCGATTTTTCACAATTTCTGACACAAAAATTGCCAAAATCACCTGTAAAACAGCACTTTTTTGCTGTATTTGAGCCGAAATTAGCGGTTTTTGACTATTTTTAGCCGAAAAATTGGTTTTTTGAGCGTGTTTAGTGCTCAACCCAGTGGCGTATCCAGGGGGGTGTAGGGTGGGTACACCCCCCTTTGCGGTGGAGGTAGGAAGAGAAAGTCTGTGAAAAATAAGCGAAACTAATGAATTATGTATCAAAACTGTCTATTTTGTGCTGAGAATGCCTTTTAAATGCGTTTTGAAGGCTAAATTTTCAAAATTTTCTCGCCCTGGTCGGGCACAAGCCCAACCAGGCCACTTTGAACTACTAAAACTCGTAATTTCTGTTAATTTTAACCCTGGAATGTGTTTTAAACGCGTTTTTGAAGGCAATTTTTGCTAAATTTTCTTGCCTTGGTTTGGCAGCGACCCAACCAGGCACTTTCAAAATTTTACACCCCCTTTCCGAAATCCTGGATACACCACTGGCTTAACCCCCTCCCTAGAATTTGGGCTTAGGCTCTCCGGCCGGCGCCAGACCCTCCCAACCCCCCTTCCCCTTCGGCGGATGACCCAATACATGTATGACCTGCAGGCCTATGTACATGCCATCTCTATAGTTCAGCTGGAATACAACTGCAGGAACCATACTAATGTGAACTAGAAAAATATATATTTTTATGTAGCACATATTTTCAGAAAAACACTTGTTTGTGGCGCACTATGTATATGCATTAGTTTGACCACCGTACTACAACGTATGTTCATCACTGAACTGTATGTGGCGGATAAACTTCAATTATTTAAAGTAATAAATTTCAATTGGTTAAGTGAAGGGAGTTCAATTTTTAAATCTTTCATTTACATAGGTACAGTTTCAAGTGCAATGCAGAGTAGGAGAGAGCAGGTAGAGTAGAGAGCAAAGATCACAAAAGACGACTGCTGCAGTTAATTTGGCGTTAACCGCTAATTAATTGAAAGACAACGCACAACATCTAAAGTAACACGCCTTACAGACTATATACCCGTCGCAAATCACACAACAAAACAGACAGACATCTTCGTCTTCAGTCAGTCAGTCAGATGCATTTTTTGGAATTAAACTGGAGCCGATCCGACCCGACGTGGTGGGTGGCGTACAATGTACGACCCTACGATCAGACCTGCGCGGTCCACTTCGCGACCCCTGAAATCGTCATCTTGAACTCTGTGCCCTTCGTTCACTGCCAAGCCACTCACTGCTATGCTGTTGGGCGCCAGTTTTGCCATGAGAGCGCCTGGCGTGGTGACGTCATGGTGCTGTCAGATCCCAACGGCCGCCCAGCGGTATGCACTAAACCGGTATAGGCCTTATTGCTGGTCTCTCAGACAGCTCCTGACGTCGTTGAGCTTATTTTCCTCCAACACGAGCATGCTTTGGGGGTGGCTTTCGGTGCTCAGGCAGATCCAGTCGGTCCCATTTACCTACTCGCTGTAACCAGCTCTCGGTGGCCTGGGTTGGGCTTTCTGCCGACGACCAACTCTTTGCGGCAAGGAACTTGCCTCGCCGAATGGATGAGCACACGATTTCGCGCACAGTGGCTTTGCGGCCTGAATCACTACACCAATTTGCCGGCTAAATTGGAGCACTCGGGTCTAGGACAACTCGCCAACACTGACTTGCCGCCGGACAACTTGCCACAGGGACAACTGGCCAATAAATAGACAAAAGAGAAATACATCTGACCGGCCATTCCAGATCCCGGTTGGCATTAGTGACTGTACAATGAAAGTTGAAGCACTCAAACACAATAAATAAACAAATAAAAAATAAATGAGAGTCAGGGCTCATCCAAATCAGGATCGAGGCTGTAGGACTGGTAGAAACGGTCAATAGACTTGAGGCACCGGTCCATGCCAGCTATATAGGCCGTCAGTTGCGAGTCCAGAGCCGCCCACTCTTTATCAGTATCCGTCTCTTCACACATCAACAGCGCTCGCTCCAACTCTTGCCGCGGCGGCATTGCGTTGGACGCTATCTGCAATGCATACAGCAAATCATACATGTGCATGGGGGGTGCCCAGGGGGGGGGACAGGGGGGACGAAAATGAAAATCTACCAAACGTTGCTAGAGGCTGCTAGAAAGCTTCCAGATGTGTTTTTAAGCCACAGAAATCAATTTTGGCAACTACGCAACTACGCACCCTTCCTCCAGGCAACTACGCACCAAACCCGAAATTTTGTTCAAATTTTCCTGAAAATTTTCGATTTTTTGGCAATGCTTCTATCAGAAAAGCGGTTTTTTGGCAATTTTTCGTCGAAAATTCGATTTTTTCCGAAAATTTTGTATTTTTAGTAAAAATTTTGGACAAAATTCAAATTTACCGCCAAACTTTTGGGCGAAAATTCAAATTTACCATTTTGGGCGAAAATTCAAATTTGAACTTCCCACCGAAAATTTGCACCTATATCCAGGCAACTACGCACAGAGACCTGGCCGTCCCTGAGCCGCCGACCATGCACATGTATGCAGGAAATCAACATCAAACATACTTTCAGTCAGGCACCTAACGCCGTTTATGGTACCTGTATCTCGGCTAGTGGCAACATGGTACCCCTACCAATGGCCATGGGTGCCGGTACCACCTATGACGGTACTACTATGGTGCCGGTACCATGTATGGTACCACTACACTACCATACGTTACGAAATCAGATCGAAATCTGAAGGGGGTACTACCATGATAACACAACAGTCTCCCAATGAATCATTTTAGGAACCCAACCAAACCCGCTCCGCTAGTGTTTGAGCTCAGACCCCCCGTGGTCTATCCAGGATTTTGCAAAGGGATGTGTGTGCAAAATTTTAGAAGTGCCTGGTTGGCCTGCTGCCCAGCTAGGGCAAGAAAATTCAGCAAAATTAGCCGTAAACACGCGTTGTAAAGGCATTCTGAGCATAAAATTATCAGAAATTACAAGTTTTGGTACGTTAAGGTGGCCTGCTTGAGCTTCTGCCCGACCAAGGAGAGAAAATTTTGAATATTTAGTCTTCAAAAACGCATTTTAAACGGTATTCTGAAGATAAAAGACAGTTTTAGTATATAATTCATTAGTTTCTCTTATTTTTGACAGACTTCCTCTTCCTACCTCCACCGCAAAGGGGTGTACCCACCTACACCCCCTGGATACGCCACTACAGACCCCCGAACCAGACATGGGCTGCATTTCGGCTGAGGGGGGAGAGAATTTTCAATTCCTGAGGGGGGCTGAGGGGGGTAGGAGCGCCTGAGGGGGGCTGAGGAGGTGGTAAGTCAAAAAGTCCGATTTTTGGCTAAAATCAAGGTTTTTGGGCTTATTTTTCATAAAAATAAGTCAAAATAAGCTATTCTGAGCTCATTTACACCTAATCCAGGCATATTTTTATCGTAATTTTCCATGCGAAATTCTTCCAAAAAACTCCTGAGGGGGTGGTCAGAGCCTGAGGCGGGTCAACCCACCCTCAGACCACCCTTTGCCCATGTCTGCCCCGAACCCCGTCCCCATCGGCCGACCATGAGCTGTTAAATGTCTGGCCGACACCCGGTCGGTTAGTCAGGCCAGAGCCCCAAACCCTTAGCCCTTCGATGGACGAAAGGCCTATCGCCTAGACTGAGGTTTCAGATGATACCAAAATATAGATGGATTGAGTAGATTTGTTTGTGTATAAGATAGCATGTGAAAAAACTAACACTGAATACGCCCCTGACCACCCAGCTGTGGTGGGGCTGTAGCGTTCTGGCATAGGCATCATTGGCGCAATCGCTTAGTTGGCGCTGTCTCTCCTTCTGGAAGATGCTCAGGAACTCGCGCATAAAGCCGACACCTCTGCAATAAGAACAATGTACACGGTGTCCAACGCAGTATCTGTCATCGGTTTCATCTTGATGTAAATAAATTTTGCTGAAATTTTAGCACATGAGCACACCCTCAGAATTTATGCTCTCAAAGTTTTAGCTAAGTCCGTTACTTCAACTACTAGCAGTGCACTTCTACATGTTCACTTTGATGGTAGACACGTGAAAGTGCATAACTAGTGGTTGAAGCGAGATACTTGGCCAAAACTTTAAGCGAAGAAAACATTTAACATTTCTACACTTAAAGTTTTGGCCAAGTCTCTCGCTTCAACCACTAGTTATGCACTTTCACGTGTCTACCATCAAAGTGAACATGTAGAAGTGCACTGCTAGTAGTTGAAGTAACCAACTTAGCTAAAACTTTGAGAGCATAAATTCTGAGGGTGTGCTCATGTGCTAAAATTTCAGCAAAATTTATTGACTAACACAAAACTTACAGTAAGACAAAACCGATCACAGATACCCTGTACATGTGGTGGCAGGCAAGCAGATATAGACAAAGGGGTTGTCTGTCCCCATACACACGAATGACCAGAAAAGAGTTAAACCGTTTAAGCCAGAGCAAGGCGTCGGTGGCAGAGTTGGGAAGCTGAGTGGTGCCCTTGTCTACTTCACTCAGCACCATTTGCTGCAGTGTACTGAACCGGCTCTCGTCCGATTCAAATTTCTGTGTCAGCTTCTGAAACATTCCACAACTGGCTTCTTATAAGGAGCGGCTAAAATCCTTCAGGAAATGCCAGCAGCACCACAATACTACACGTCGATAATAGTATCATCAGGCACTTAACGGCGATTATGGTACTGGCACCATAGAAAATACCCCAGGGGGACCCATAGACCCCCACTAACAGCACTATATGGTACCCACTGTGATGGTACCATATAAGGTGCCTGCCGGTACCATATATGGTACCACTTCATTGAAATTTCGTATCATGGTAGTGGTAACCATATTATGGTACCGCTACCCATGGCCATGGGTAGGGGTAGACCACTATCAGCCTAGGTACCGCGTACCATAAAAGTCGTTGGTTAAGTGTCTAACATCTGTATAATGGTGTGCCTGTCGGAAGATGACATGAAAAATAAGAAGCAGAAATAAGCAATACCCTAATATTGCCGGTCAGATCGATACGCACGGGAGCGAAGGCTGTGGCTCCGAGCAGATCTAAAATTAACAGCCCGCCTTGCACGCCATCAAGACACAGAGGAGAAACGTACCGAAAATACCGGTCAGACTCACACTGGCCTGCAGGAAAGTTCGCGTCGGCACCGACCCGTCCTCGTTTAATTTTAAGCTCAGAAAGCTGAAACTAATCTACATACTGTCTTCGTTTGGTTGGAAAAGAGATACATGCAACAGGAGGTCCGGGTAAAGGGGCACTGACAGAGGTTGACCCCACCTCAGGCTCTGACCTGCCCTTCTAAAACTTTTTGGAAGAATTTTTTACAGAAAATTGACATGAAAGTATAGATTAGAATAGCTTATTTTAAACTATTTTAGCGAAAAAATAAGCCTAAAAACCTTGATTTTAACCAAAAATCGGACTATTTGGCTTACCATCCCCCTCAACCCCCATCAGTCGTCGCAACCACCTCTGGATTTGAAAATTTACCACCCCTCAGCCGAAACGCTAGGCTAATGAGCCGGACCCCCCGAGACGACTCTTAAACCCTCTCCGATTTTTCTTGGTAAGCAAATTCTCTTCAGCAAATTTGTCCGGTTTTTTTTAGAATTTCAGACACTAAAATTGCAAAAAGAGCCTGTAACACACAGCACTTTTTAGCTGCGTTCGAGGACAAGTTAGCGACTTCTGACGATTTTTAGTCCAGCTTTTTTCATTACCCCGTTCTTCTTAGAATTTGTGCTCAGAGCCCCGCCGGCGCCAGACCACACCCAACCCTTCCTCCACATGCATATATGGGCCGCGGGTATACACGTACTAGGGGGTTTGGGGTTACCCTGTAGCTCGAGAGGCCAAACCCCCTCACCGCCCACAGGAATTAAAGTCCGTATTACGGTTGGTTAAACTGCAAAATTTGAGAATGATCCAATGAACGTTTGGTGAGGTATCATATATGTACTAGGGGGGTTTGGGGGTAACCCCCTTGCTGAGAAGGCCAAACCCTCCTTACCCCGAGACAGGTTAAGGGACCCCCCGACCAAACAATACAAGTACTAGTAGTGGCTCCAGTACTAACAAACGGGCCCAGAAACAACAAACTTTTAGCTTAAAATTGGTTTGAAAAAGCTTATGAGAAATCGGTGTTTTGGAAGCCCTTTCTATCGTTTTTTTTTGCTTGTTTTTAGCTCTAAAACGCAATTTGGCAGCTTAAAATAGCCATTTTGAGCCTCCTTACTGAGAAAAACGCATTTCCAGGTGTTTTGGATCTTTTTGAAATTTTGAACCCGCCTCTGGGCGAAACTCCCCTCGACCCCCCACCTGACGGAAAAAACTCCCTCTCCTCCCCACGGGTCGGCCGGGACCTGTTAGGTGTATTCCTGCGCGGTCTGGGGAGTTTGCCCACCCCAACTTGGGCTCCACCCACACAACTGAAGCCGACTTTTGTTCCTGACTTCCACCCACCACAATGGCCGCGACCCACAACGGGTAAGTCCCCCGCAAAATTTCAGATTTTGACTACCACTACCTAACCTATTTCTCCGGCCCGTCTATGCCCATGTATGTATGACGTACAGGTACCATATACCTGCCTGCCTGACTGGGTAATGTAATAAACCGTTACGAGTCGCGTCTTGGCCATGGATAGTTTACGCTATCCCGTGTGTCACGGCGGCTCGGCACCGGTGGAAGCGGTGTGTTTGCGGGTTCAAAACCTGTCGAGGCGATGGGAAGTAGTGGACACAAAGCCCAACCCAGGCCGTCGAAAGTCAGCAATGGCAAGTAGATAAATGGGGACCAAATCTTAGCTGTCTTGCACACACCGACAGCAAAAGGGGAGGGTTGTTGTTAAGGAGGCTGCCGGACCTTCTGTCTCTTCCTGCTCTATAGCAGTTGGCTACTCCTAGTCCGAAAGGACAAAAAGCTACAATAACAAGAACAACAACGAAATAAGCAAGTAGAAATGATAGAGAGAGACCGACCTAACAGACTGGCTGCTGAAGAAAGTGTGGAGTTGAGGATTGGAATGGTCCAGGGACCGACTGCCACTTCTAGGCACTGGACTCCTTTCAGAACCACTGCTCGAATGACTGCAGCTCACTGACCGATTCTTCACACTAAACACAGGTGGGGCATTTATCTATGGCAGATTTGGTTTTCCTGTAACTTTTGTGTCGGTCAATCGACTTAGCAAAACTTTTAACACAAAATGCAGACATCCTCAGGATTTTCACCCTCAAGGTTTTGGCCGAGTCAATCACTTCAACCACTAGTGATGCACTTCCATGCAATCATCATAAACATTATGGAAGTGCATCACTAGTGGTTGGAGTGACTGACTCGACCGAAACTTTGAGGGTGGAAATGTTGAGGACTTGTGCATTTTGTGTTAAAAGTTTTCCTAAATCGATTGACTGACACAAAAGTTACAGGAAGACCAAACCGGCGATAGATAAATGGCACAGCTTACATAAACATTGTCCGGGTTAAATAGATATACATAATACATAATACAGTCAGGCCGTTTATGGTTATGGTACCCCCACATTCGGGCACGGTGGTGGTACTATGGTACTCCTATCTTCGCACAGGGTTCGTGCGGCTTTTTTATAGCAAAATTCCCTGACCTTTCCCTGAGTTTTCAATGACCAAAGTAAAAATTCCCTGACCAACCAGGGTGAGGAAACTGCAATCAATGTGAGAAAACTTTGAAAAATTGGCTTTGTAAAACGCATTCGCAACGTATTCAGAGGGTAAATTTCCTGTTTAAGTAACAGTATTATAATGTCAGAAGACTGATACA
Source organism: Sabatieria punctata (assembly GCA_030248155.1). Lineage (NCBI taxonomy): Eukaryota > Metazoa > Nematoda > Chromadorea > Araeolaimida > Comesomatidae > Sabatieria > Sabatieria punctata. Next base: position 6,671 of record JASANB010002447.1, on the reverse strand, counting down.
GTCATGTCTCGTTAATCCGGCAAGTTGGAACCGGCCAATTTTGTCCGGATTAGCGAATTTCCGGATTAACGAATCAAAGCTAAAACACTGTTTTTCAGGTCAAAGGTCTAAATGACAGCTTTTTGTTAGTTGCATATCAGATTCTGCAGCTGTAGCTCCTAATCAAAACCCCAAAACTTATTTCAGCTGATTATATCTCCTAAAAAGACAAAAATAATCTAAATTCTGGCTTGAAGAAAAGCATTATTCAATTGAAAATTCACACCTGAATTGAAAGATTGCGCATGGATTTTGTCCAAATTAACCAAATCCGGATTAACGAATCACTTTACCATACAAATTTCGAAGTTGGGACCCCAAATCCTCTGTCCGGATTATCGAATCCGGATCCGGATTAACGAGTCATATAACATGGGAGTAGTAAGGGGCGGTCAGCTGGAGGGGCAGTGACGTCACGGACGTCGCTGCCTCTCCCAGCCGTCTCGAGATAAGCCGCGCCGGCTTATTTCGAGACCCCCGCCCCTTATGACTCCGCCCACCAACGCCCCGCTCGGGAGTTTCAAACAGCAAAAACCGTCGGTTGAACTTTAGCTCATGGGCCAGCGGTCTTACCAACTGAGTGAGCCACACGGTCTGTTAGGTTAGTAGCTGTAAAAGGGCTATGTATTTCGGCCAGATGTTAGCGGGGTGACTCAACCAGCCACTCCACTTCTGCCTGCCTCATTCTGCCACTCAAACTCCGCAGCTTTTTTGCTCATCCGTACAATGTACGTTATTACTTGGTACTCCTTTTTGCTGAGTAGGAACTCATACATCTACTTGCTTTGTTCATACGTACAGTACGTTGTTAAACAAATTGCTACTGCTTTTTGCTCCATACATACGTTGTTAAACAACTTGCTACTCATTTTTGCAGTAGGAGCTCATACGTCAACTTGCTGCTGTTATTTGCTCATCGCTAAACCCTGCCAGCCAGCGGATATGTTATGAAAATGGAAATGTTGTTTTGTGCCAGCTGCAGCCAATTTTTTTTGCTTCTAGAGATAAGCGCCGACCAACTGAATTACGCGCCATGTTTGTAAACTCTCACCAATCCATATTGCGTTTTTTATTAAACACCAACACGCAAGCGATTTACAATAGGCTTCACTTAATGAGGTGATGGTGGGCTGCCGATATTTTAAAACAGCTTCCACACAGAATTAGTCAACCAGCCAGCTGGTCTATCTCCGCCAAGTTGAGACTTCCGTTTAAAAAACTGAATTTGTACTTTTTGGCGCGAAATTCAAACCAAAACCAGCCCAACATAAATAATACACAACACAATAAATTAAAAATTAAAATAAGAAATCAAAAACATACCCCCAATCAAACCCCCAACCCGACCCACAACAACACACCCCACCCCCGACCAACACAACCCCACCCAACCAAACCCCCACGCCCCCCAACATCACCCACCACCCAAAACACCCCCCCCCACCCCCCCCCCTTAACCCCCCACCAGCCCGCCAACCACACCCCCCCCCCCCCCCCCCCCCCCACCCCACCCCCCACCCCCCCACCCCCCCCACCCCCCAAAACCACAAACCCACCGCCCCAAAAAACAACCAAGCCCCCCCCCCCCCCACCCACACCCCCCCCACGCCCCCACAAAACCAAACACCCACCCCCCCCCACACCCCCCAAACCACCCACCAGCCCCCGCACCAACAACACCCCCGGGAGACCAACACCAAAACAACCCCCACCCCAATACAATCTCAAAACGGACCAACGCGGAGGAGACCAGCAGTTACCACCGAACAACGGCCACCCCCCAACCGATCCAGAGTACAAACGGCCACAGGCCACAAAAAGGCCACAAAACAACCCAACCCCACAACGCACAACCACACGCCCACAACCACCAGCAACCCCACCAAGACCCCACATCCAACACCGACCCGGCAAGCAGCCCCCCCCCCAATATAGCTACACTACTCCACACCCCACCCAAACCCCTACCCCCCGGCACACAGCGGGTCCCACCCCCACAACACCCCCCCCCCAACCCCCCCATCCCCCCCCCACCCCCACCCCACACAATGCCAGAACCAAGGCACCCACACTCCTGAAAAGAAAGTGTTTTTCAGCTTTGATTCGTTAATCCGAAAAACGCTTAATCCGGACAAAATTGGCCGGTTCCAACTTGCCGGATTAACTAGACATGACTGTATCAGTCTTCTGACATTGATATAATACTGTTACTTAAACAGGAAATTTACCCTCTGAATACGTTGCGAATGCATTTTTACAAAGCCAATTTCACAAAAGTTTTCTCACATTGATTGCAGTTGACTCACCCTGGTTGGTCAGGGAATTTTTACTGTGGTCATTGAAAACTCAGGGAAAAGGTCAGGGAATTTTGCTATAAAAAAGCCGCACGAACCCTGGTGCGAAAATAGCAGGTATCATAGTGCCACCACCGTGCTCGAATGTGGGGGTACCACTGACCATAAACGGCCAGACATGTATTCTGCACAACATTATGTATATCTATTGGACCCGGACAATGTTTATGTAAGCTGTGCCATTTATCTATCGCCGGTTTAGTCTTCCTGTAACTTTTGTGTCAGTCAATCGATTTAGGAAAACTTTTAACACAAAATGCACAAGTCCTCAACATTTCCACCCTCCAAAGTTTCGGTCGAGTCAGTCACTCCAACCACTAGTGATGCACTTCCATAATGTTTATGATGATTGCATGGAAGTGCATCACCAGTGGTTGAAGTAGATTGACTCGGCCAAAACCTTGAGGGGTGAAAATCCTGAGGATGTCTGCATTTTGTGTTAAAAAGATTTTACTAAGTCGGTTGACCGACACAAAGTACCAGGACCAAATCTGCCATAGATAAATGCACCACCTGTGACTAGTGTGAAGAATAGTTCAGTGAGCTGCAGTCATGCGAGCAGTGGTTCTGAAAGGAGTCCAGTGCCTAGAAGTGGCAGTCGGTCCCTCGGAACATTCCAATCCTCAACTCCCACACTTTCTTCAGCAGCCAGTCTGTTAGGTCGGTCTCTCTTCTATCATTTCTACCTTGCTTATTTCGTTGTTGTTCTTGTTATTGTAGCTTTTTGTACTTTCGGACTAGGAGGTAGCCAACTGGCGATCGGTAGTATACAGAAGGTCCGGCAGCCTCCTTAACAACAACCCTCCCCTTTTGCTGTCGGAGTGTGCAGACAGCTAAGATTTGGTCCCCATTTACCCACTTGCCACTGCTGACTTTCTGACGCCTGGGTTGGGCTTTGTGTCCACTACTTTCCCATCGCCTCGACAGGGCTTGAACCCGCAACACACACCGCTTCCACCGGTGCCGAGCCGCCGTGACACACGGGATAGCGTAAACTATCCATGGCCAAGACGCGACTCGTAACAGTTTATTACATTACCCAGTCAGGCAGGCAGGTATACGGTGAACACGCACGTCATACATACATGGGCATAGAAGGGCCGGAGAAATAGGTTAGGTAGTGGTAGTCAAAATCTGAAATTTTGCGGGGGACTTACCCGTTGTGGGTCGCGACGATTCCGGTGGTGGAAGTCAGGAACAAAAGTCGGCCTCAGTCGAGCGGGTGGAGCCCAAGTTGGGGTGGGCAAACTCCCCCAGACCGCGCAGGAATACACCTAACAGGTCCCGGCCGACCCTGGGGAGGAGAGGGAGTTTTTTCCGTCAGGTGGGGGAGTCGAGGGAGTTTCGCCCAGAGGCGGGTTCAAAATTTCCAAAGATCCAAAACACCTGGAAATACGTTTTTCTCAGTAAGGAGGCTCAAAATGGCTATTTTAAGCTGCCAAATTGCGTTTTTGAGCTAAAAACAAGCAAAAAAAAATGATAGAAGGGATTTCAAAAACACCGATTTCTCACCAAGCTTTTTTCAAACCAATTTTAAGCTAAAAGTTTGTTGTTTCTGGTCTCGTTTGTTAGTACTGGAGCCACCACTAGTACTTGTATTGTTTGGTCGGGGGTCCCTTAACCTGTCTCGGGGTAAGGAGGGTTTGGCCCCTTCTCGCAAGGGGGTTACCCCCAAACCCCCCTAGTACATATATGATACCTCACCAAACGTTCATTGGATCATTCTCAAATTTTGCAGTTTAACCAACCGTAATACGGACTTTAATTCCTGTGGGCGGTGAGGGGGTTTGGCCTCTCGAGCTACAGGGTAACCCCAAACCCCCAGTACGTGTATACCCACGGCCCATATATGCATGTGGAGGAAGGGTTGGGTGTGGTCTGGCGCCGGCGGGGCTCTGAGCACAAATTCTAAGAAGAACGGGGTAATGAAAAAGCTGGACTAAAAATCGTCAGAAGTCGCTAACTTGTCTCGAACGCAGCTAAAAAGTGCTGTGTGTTACAGGCTCTTTTTGCAATTTTAGTGTCTGAAATTCTAAAAAAAACCGGACAAATTTGCTGAAGAGAATTTGCTTACCAAGAAAAAATCGGAGAGGGTTTAAGAGTCGTCTCGGGGGGTCCGGCTCATTAGCCTAGCGTTTCGGCTGAGGGGGTGGTAAATTATCAAATCCAGAGGTGGTTGCGACGACTGATGGGGGTTGAGGGGGATGGTGAGCCAAATAGTCCGATTTTTGGTTAAAATCAAGGTTTTTAGGCTTATTTTTTCGCTAAAATAGTTTAAAATAAGCTATTCTAATCTATACTTTCATGTCAATTTTCTGTAAAAAATTCTTCCAAAAAATTTTAGAAGGGCAGGTCAGAAGCCTGAGGTGGGGTCAACCTCTGTCAGTGCCCCTTTACCCGGACCTCCTGTTGCATGTATCTCTTTTCCAACCAAACGAAGACAGTATGTAGATTAGTTTCAGCTTTCTGAGCTTAAAATTAAACGAGGACGGGTCGGTGCCGACGCGAACTTTCCTGCAGGCCAGTGTGAGTCTGACCGGTATTTTCGGTGACGTTTCTCCTCTGTGTCTTGATGGCGTGCAAGGCGGGCTGTTAATTTTAGATCTGCTCGGAGCCACAGCCTTCGCTCCCGTGCGTATCGATCTGACCGGCAATATTAGGGTATTGCTTATTTCTGCTTCTATTTTTCATGTCATCTTCCGACAGGCACACCATTATATAGATGTTAGACACTTAACCAACGACTTTTATGGTACGCGGTACCTAGGCTGATAGTGGTCTACCCCTACCCATGGTTAGCAGTAGCGGTACCATAATATGGTTACCACTACCATGATACGAAATTTCAATGAAGTGGTACCATATATGGCATCAGCAGGCACCTTATATGGTACCATCACAGTGAATACCATATAGTGCTGTTAGTGGGGTCTATGGGATCCCTGGGGTATTTTCTATGGTGCCAGTACCATAATCGCCGTTAAGTGCCTGATGATACTATTATCGACGTGTAGTATTGTGGTGCTGCTGGCATTTCCTGAAGGATTTTAGCCGCCTCTATAAGAAGCCAGTTGTGGAATGCTTCAGAGGTTGACACAGAAATTTGAATCGACGAGAGCCGGTTCACCACACTGCAGCTACCGGTGCTGAGTGAAGCAGATGTAAGGGGCACCACTCAGCTTCCCAAACTGGCCATCAGACGCTTGTTTTGGCTTAAACGGTTTAACTCTTTCGTCATTCGTGTGTATGGGGACAGACAACCCCTTTGTCTATATCTGCTTGCCTGCCACCACATGTACAGGGTATCTGTGATCGGTTTTGTCTTACTGTAAGTTTTGTGTTAGTCAATAAATTTTGCTGAAATTTTAGCACATGAGCACACCCTCAGAATTTATGCTCTCAAAGTTTTAGCTAAAGTTGGTTACTTCTACTAGCAGTGCACTTCTACATGTTCACTTTGATGGTAGACACGTGAAAGTGCATAACTAGTGGTTGAAGCGAATTTTGGCCAAAACTTTAAGTGTAGAAATGTTAAATGTTTTCTTCGCTTAAAGTTTTGGCCAAGTATCTCGCTTCAACCACTAGTTATGCACTTTCACGTGTCTACCATCAAAGTGAACATGTAGAAGTGCACTGCTAGTAGTTGAAGTAACGGACTTAGCTAAAACTTTGAGAGCATAAATTCTGAGGGTGTGCTCATGTGCTAAAATTTCAGCAAAATTTATTTACATCAAGATGAAACCGATGACAGATACTGCGTTGGACACCGTGTACATTGTTCTTATTGCAGAGGTGTCGGCTTTATGCGCGAGTTCCTGAGCATCTTCCAGAAGGAGAGACAGCGCCAACTAAGCGATTGCGCCAATGATGCCTATGCCAGAACGCTACAGCCCCACCACAGCTGGGTGGTCAGGGGCGTATTCAGTGGATTTTCACATGCTATCTTATACACAAACAAATCTACTCAATCCATCTATATTTTGGTATCATCTGAAACCTCAGTCTAGGCGATAGGCCTTTCGTCCATCGAAGGGCTAAGGGTTTGGGGCTCTGGCCTGACTAACCGACCGGGTGTCGGCCAGACATTTAACAGCTCATGGTCGGCCGATGGGGACGGGGTTCGGGGCAGACATGGGCAAAGGGTGGTCTGAGGGTGGGTTGACCCGCCTCAGGCTCTGACCACCCCCTCAGGAGTTTTTTGGAAGAATTTCGCATGGAAAATTACGATAAAAATATGCCTGGATTAGGTGTAAATGAGCTCAGAATAGCTTATTTTGA
>JASANB010002446.1:0-27650 GCA_030248155.1 Sabatieria punctata | reverse complement strand
CGGCTGTTACAGGGTTCTGCTCTGCGTCTTCATTGGCGTCACAATTCTGCCGATAAAATTCATATCTGGCACAGTGACGACCAGTACGAACCGAACCTAGTGGGGCGTTGTCTATCCAAAACGCGGCGTACCAGCCACTGCTTCTACCTCTAAACTTCGTTGTAGATTCCGTCACCTCCGAAGCGAAAGCCGTAATCACCAGCCATTCGGTTGCCGAAGTAACCGCCTCTCCTACGACCACCGAAACCACGATTGAACCCTCCACGTCCTCTACTGAAAATGCACTGTAAAGAGGAGCAGTAAAGTGTCTCTTTCCGAACTCTACCGTATCCTCACGAATGGAGGCATCGGTTCTGCTTGAAAATAGGCAAGGGGAAAATTGCCGAGACGAGATCTGACACCCAGACGCTGCATGATCGGCCGATTCTAAAAAGGCGTCACAGTTTGTAAGGTGTCAGCACACCGGCAGGGCAGCACCTGTCGCTGGGCCTTGAGGGCGCGCATGACAGAGGGTCGCTGTTCAAGCTCTCGGATTAGGTTTCTGTTGGAACGCGTGCTATGGTTCTGCTGCAAGATGTCTGATCGCATCGTAGCCAAAGAGCCTCCTCGGGCACCGCGACCCGTCCGCAACTGCACAGTGGTTTCTTCTTCCTCGTAAGCCGATTTGGCTGGCATGCGTGAAAATCTTCAAACAGACGATGCTACGGTGAAGGTTTAGATCTGCAACAAGCCGTTCACACCGCCACTCCACTGGAAGGAGACTCACAACAAATTTGCTGTCCTCCAGCAAGCACGCCACAGACCGAGGCCAAGGAGCGAAACTGAAGTGGACACAGGCTAATAGATCAGATTAAGAGCTGCACAACTGAAAGTCGGCAAACGTGACCTGTTGCTCTGTGCAGCGCCACTTGGCTTTAACTTCTGACATACTATTTAGGCAGTGGACAATGACACAGGATGTGGCCGTAAGACCGTACCGCTCGTGCAAGGTTAGTTGCGACGTTCCTTTCATTACTATCTTGGCCGGAACGGTCGCTGTCATTTTCACCTTCTCTTTACTTTCTTCTTTCCTGGCCTTTCAATTGCTTCTCTGCTAAAAAACGTCGGCGTACTGGTGCACAGATTGGATGACTTCACTTAGGGCACAGCACAGACAGACTGTCCACAGAAAAAATCTGCACACGCAGATTAGATGCTGTACTACCCGCTTCTTCCTTTTTCCGAACAAGTACTGGATATCGGACGGCTTTAAAGGATTGGTATTGAAGAGCTTGTATGTACCTCAATAATAATTAAATTTAGAGCCAAGAAAATTTTCAAATTCAGACCAAAAGATACAAAAAAAAAGAATTTTTTTTTTAATTTTGAAGGAGATTTTTTGTTCAAATAAATCAAAACTGGCATTTTTAGCGACAACAAACACCAAACAGGTGGTGCCAGTGTCAGATAGAAATCGACTGCAACCGGCACTAGTCAATTCCAGTAGGAACCGGAACTTTTTAGTTAGGTTGAAAATTTTGAAATTACTCTCAGATCTCTGTGTTTTTGGAGGCCCTTTTTATCGCTTTTTGCTTGTTTTTAGCTCTAAAACGCTATTTGGCAGCTTAAAATAGCGATTTGGAGCCTCCTTACTGAGGGAAACGTGCCAAAAACGCATTTCCAGGCGTTTTACAGCTTTCTGAAATTTTGTCGGGTCGGCCGGGACCTGTTACATGTATACATTGCACCCTGTGAGTTGGGGTTAGTTTTCCGCGACCGGTTCGCCGCAGGGTTATTCCGCCGCGGACCGTTTGGCCGCAAGTAATAATTTTATAAATCGGTTTGGCAACCGTACTGTACGTTTACTGTGGGAGCTTAGTATGCGAACTAAATGTGGCATATTATGAAGTCCGGCCAAAAATTATCATAAAGCACTGCAATGCTACCTGCGTTTGAACTGAGAGACGGGGGGTTGGCTACAGCATGCCGAATTGAAAATGCCAAAAGGTAACGAAATGCCGAAAGTAAAAATGCCGATTGGGTACTAAATGTAGGTATGAGCAAAGAAGCCCGTGCTGCGGAATCGAAAACGCCTTATGAAGCGCGTGCATGTTTTCGGTTTTTACATTATAAAAATTCTGGCGTGTTTCTAACCGATTCGGTTGCGGTTTTTTGCGTTTATTAATAAGTTTAGGGTTTGTTCTTGCTTTGTAAATGTCAATTTGCTTTTGAATATATGAATAAAACCTAGTCCGAACAAAGCCGACAAAGCTGATGAAGCCGATCTGCACATTGCTCCCAAATAAAACCGGACCTTTGTGGATCAAAGTTTAGATCATAAATCCAGAATTACTGAACATTTTTGAGTGCGGTTTGTTTTGTTGAACTTCTCTTAAAATTGTCTACACGGCTGCGTGATAATCATCTAGAAAAAACTAAACACTAGAAAAATCTACAGGGTATCTCAAAAAAATGATCACATTTCTTTTTACTGCCATTTCCGCAAATTTTGACCAAATAGGCTGAAACTTGGACCATAGGTGCCCAAACTCGGGCAATTTTATGTGTTAAAATTTGGTGCACTAGGCTTGACCAATTCTCGAGAAATTTCAAAAAAAGTGAAATTTGGTAATTTCAATACCAAAAGCCGGTCACCGAAAAAACGTTACATTACATTATCGCCTAAGCTCTAACGATAGCGTTGGAGTTCATGCGTCAACTTTTTACACACGAATTACCCTGAACTTCTGCGTTTACACTCCAAATTTCATCCAATTCCGTCAAAAATTAGAAAAGATACAGGAAAAGGAAATGTTTCCATTTTTCGGTGACCGACTTTCACAATTGAAATTACCAAATTTCACTTTTTTTGAAATTTCTCGGGATTGAGTCAAGCCTAGTGCACCAAACTTCAACACACAAAATTGCCCGACTTTTGGCACCTATGGTTCAAATTTCAGCCTATTTGGTCAAAATTTACGGAAATGGCAGTAAAACGAAATGTGATCATTTTTTTTGAGACACCCTGTATATTTGTTTGCCCATCCCTACTAAATGCTGAATGTACAAAATGTTTCGGTTACTTCAGTCGTTTTCGAACTTTAAGAATCAGTTTCTGAACCGGTGGAGTGTGGGTATTCAGACCCAAAAAATAAAAGTTTGGCGTAGAGGGCTCAAAACTGGAGAGCTAACCCATCTCGATAGGTCATGTAACCATCGCAAAGGATATCGACGCTCCAGATGTGGATTTCTGAAAACCGGTCTGCTCAACTATGGGACTGAAATTTCAAAATCGAATTTCTAGTGCACTAATCAGACTTTGGACTTAAAAATTGGGGCTTTTAGGTAACTTTTGGATTACTGAAAGAATCAACGATCGAATTCCATTTTTAGGAAAAAATTTCCCCCTTTGGGCCTCATAGCTCCTCTGGAACCCCTTAACAGTTTTTTATTTCAGAATATTGTAGCGCTATCACTTCCCTACAATTTAGTGTAAAACACATTCCAATTTTTTTTGGTTTTTAATCTTTGTAGCTATATTTCACCACATTGCTCCACCGCTCCGCCATTGTGTTTCATAATATACAGTGGATATCAGACCCAATGCGCACTCATTTTAGCCCAATTTTACTTTCGACATTTTGCCTTTTGGTATTTTGAACATTCGGCATACCCGGCATGGTATTGGTCGGTTATGTGTCCCGTTAATCGGCCGGCCAGCTCGCGGACGCCGGTCTGCGAGAGGCGGCTATTCTGAATTGACTTTGCGTTGGCCGCTTGCACACGCGCGCACATTGGCGGTATGACGTGGCATGGAAGCTAAACGCCAAAGGCAAGGTCAGTCCCAGTAACATTAACAAAGAATGCTCTGCTTATTGCAGCTAATTGCCTAATCGTTTTTTTCTGGGCATGTCGTTTCCGGTTCTTGCAGGAAGATCGTTTCCAGTGAAACGCTTTAAAGGGCAGGAACTTTCAGATGTCGTCAGATGAACAGCTAAGTCATCTCTTGAACGCTGCCTCTGTCGTTTCGGCCGAGATACTTAGAACCACTAAACTGTATCTGCTGTGTATCGTATCGGCCGAGGTGTTCAGCATGGCCCAACCAACAAACTGATGAGCCAGACATTGAGGACTAAGTGGCCGATGAGAGTTCCAGTCTCAGGTACGCAAAGGACCTCGGCTTGCTGCCGAAACCAACGCAACAGCAACCGAAGCAGGACTATTAGGCGACGCCGATTAGGCGATTTAGCGGTACTATTGGCGACGGTACTATTAGGCGACAGAAATAATTTTTCTAGAAGTCCGTGCGGCAACATAGGTTACCACTAAACATAGCAGAAAAAGGCAAAACAGCACAACAGCAATTAAAACAACACACATTTCGCCATACATGGGCCGCGGGGGGTTTGCCCACACCCTAACTTGGGCTCAACCCCCAAACGACCCCACCCACCCACCTGAATCCGACTTTTGTTCCTGACCCACACACCAAAATCGCCGCGACCCCCAAGCCGGCAGGCCCATCCCCAAATTTTCGGATTTTGACTGCCCCAACCCATTTTTTCTACCCATGTATGCATGTCGCAGAACATTTATAAAGCGCCAGATGGATGGACGCGCCGCATCAAATTCTCGCTGCGAAACTCTGTGAGCTGCTTCCGCAAAGTTAGTGGTGCGATCGTCTGCATCCAGTGTATAATGAACATAGCAGCCGGAAAAATAGGTGGCCGACCCGACGGCCACTCGCGTGCTCACGCAAGCTGAGGAATAAGGACAACTGCCAGAATCTGAATTAGAAACAATCAGGGCAGGTGAATATAGATTTGTTTAGCTATAAGTTAACGAGTTATAAAATTAACGAGGCATGATTTTAGTGCCACTTAGCCATGCACAGTTAAAAATAGCGCATTTAGGCTTACAGCTGAATATGGCCCTTGATATACCAAATACGTCTACATACTGAAACGGATTTGTATATAACAACCACTGATCTAACCCTTCGGTCATTGTTTCTTTTGTTAGTAAAGGCTCTCTCTCTTCATTTGGTGCCGAGACCGAATTGTTTGTTGTGTTGTGTTGTGCACCACTACTACCACTACCACTACTCCTACCACTACCACGACCACTACTCCATCGTTGCCCAGCCCACCGTCTACCAAGCCCACCGTGCCTACCAAGTCCAACCACCACCGAGTCCAGTTCCATGTCGCTCCTACGCATGCTCCTCCAGTTTCAAGACGAACAAATTCAGCTTCTACAACAGCACCAGATCATCAACGACCGTCTTTTCTGTGAGCTCATCCAATCCCTTTCTCAACCTCGCGAGTCCCCAGTGACAAAGTCAACAACCCACCACCTCCATTCACATTTGGCAGGAGAGAAGACAACCGTTCCGGCAGACATCGAGTCAGCTGACACAACATCGAGTAATGGTAACAGAGGAAAGGCAACAAGGAGAAGAAGGACAATGATGGGAAAGCAAAGAAAGATCAAGAGAAGAAGAAGGCGACGGAAGAGAAGAAAGAGAAGAGGGGAGAGAAGAGTGCTTTCGCGTTTGCGTTCGTTCACCGAGAGATGGAAGCGCGCGTCACCAATGACAAGGCGCCAGATCAGGACCAAGGCACAGCAAGGAGGGAATGTCGCCCGCGCAAGACGGAGTCACCATGGCGTCAACGTAGAGCAGATGTTTGGAGGTGCGGATCAGCTGACGCCAGGCGGTCATCACTCAGAGTCACAGCGATTGTCAGGCACAGCGGCGGCCCAGTGGACACTCGCCTGATGGGGGAGTGATGAAACGGATTTGTATATAACAACCACTGATCTAACCCTTCGGTCATTGTTTCTTTTGTTAGTAAAGGCTCTCTCTCTTCAATACCTACTAGGGTAAACCGGGGTAACTTTGAACAGGGGGGCAACTTTGAACAGGCGTGAGTTTTGCGCGTTTTTTTGCGCCGCATGGCGCTCGCGGTTCGCTTTTTGGCCTATGGTTGCGCTAGTTTATCGCCAAAGACTCCAGGCTACACGACCCTACCAAATAGTAAGGGATCTGTTGCTGTTTGCCAGTGCTCTGTTGCTTGCAAATATCGGTATCTTAACGGCCGAAAACTTTAAGACGAGAAAACTTTAGGTTCCAATGTCCCAAAGTAGTCAAGTTTTATACTGTTTTGCTCCCCAGACCATTCTCTTTACAATAGTGTGCTTATCGTCTAGATATTTCATACCGAACTTTTTCTATGCTGTGAAGAAGAGAAGGGGCTACTTTGAACACCCTTATAAATCTGATTTCCTTCTCTTCTCTGCATATTCTCGGCTCCTGTGGTTAGGGGGTTTGGTGGTTACCACTCAGATGGAAACGTTAACCCCCTCGCCCCTCCCTACCCTACACCCCAGGGAAAAATGTTAGGGAGACCTTCCCAGCCCAACATACAAATATTAGTAGCGGCTCCACTCCAGTACAACTCTCCACTCCACTCCAGTCTAACAAACTAGCTTAGGAATCACTAATTCAAGCTTAAAATTCCCTTAGAATGCCTTTTGTAACTGAATTTAGTGTTTCCGCTGCTGTCATTTAAGAGAAATCGGTGTTTTTAGAGACCGTTTCTGTTGTATTTTGTTTGTTTTTAGCTGAAAAAAGCTATTTTTCAGCTTAAATTAGCGATTTTTGCAAATAAAACGTGTTAAGACCCATTTCCAGTCATTTTTTGAGATTTTTTAAATTTTGTACCCCTTTCCTGAGCGAAACTTCCCCTGAACGCCCTCCAGACGGAGGCCCCCCTTGCCTCCTACCTCAGGCCGGCCCGGGCGTATTGCATGTATGCCCCTTTGCCTATCTTATTTGACTGAATTAATTTTAAACACGGTGTTCAAAGTAGCCCCACATCGGGGGCTACTTTGAACACCCATGTGTTTTTTAAAAAAACTTGGCTACACTCATCTTCGATTGAGCATACAACATTATAACTGACATCATTTTGAAGAGCACACTTCAAGCTTTCGATTGCATTATAAATGGTCATCCTAGCTTGCCTAAACACCTGAATCCGTACGCTTGAAATTTGAAAAAATCGTTATTCGTTCAAAGTAGCCCCGGTTTACCCTACACATTACCACATTAACTTAACATACTAAGCTGCCTCAGTGCATGTACGCTTGCTAAACCAAATTTAAACATTATTACCTGCGGCGAAATGGCCGCGGCGAACTGGGCGTCTTGTTGTAGAGCCGTCTTACTGTTAAAGAATACCGGATAATCCGGTATACCTACCGGATTACGGCTGCATCTCTACTCAAAAACACTATTGAAATTTTGCCAAAAATTATCATTTACCGATTATTTAGCCGGTTTTGCCAGAATCCGCAGCCCCGCAGTATAAAAACTCCACCAGGATAATCGAATCAGCTTGGCCTTTCATATCATATCATTCATCTCAACGAAAAAAAAACAAAATCTTTCTCACCTCACCTTTTTACAAAAAAAGTACAGAATCCAGGATTTATGAGCACGACAATGTTTTATTGAGTCTAGAAAGTTTGCACGAGCTTTTACAATAACAGCTTTCAACTCCCCAGGCGCATACTACTGCAAAACTGGGCGGGTATAAATCGCCTCCCCAAGAAGTTGGAAAGTTGGAAAATGGAAAATATAAAAAATGGAAAATGCTTCCCAACAATTTGAAAATTAGTTAAACATGCACAAGAACAACCAAACATCATCGGATGCAAAAAATTGCATATCGGTAACGCCAGCAGTTCGGCCACGTTCTTCCACCTTCCGTTGCACCATCCATACTCTTTTACTACTCACCCACCATAAGCGTGTTCAAGAAAAACCCGTTGCATAACGACTTCGCAAATTATTACCCCACGTACAATTACAGTATGTGGTGTTTTAGTTATTTCTGGTACTCCGTTTTCAATTTTCTTGTTTCATTTTCGAATTTAGATTAAGAATTGCTAGATATTTGATACCCATGCATTTTACATATTTAATGGTGCTTGCTTTTACTTAAAGTTAAAGTGTTTTCTCTTTTTGGTCAACACTGTGACTACGTACTGACGCTGCCTGCAATTTAGAAATCGACTTCTGAGATCGATGCTCAAACAAAAATAACCCTATTTACAGTCATATAAACCCACTCCTAATCTATGTTAGCTTAGATTTAGGTTTGGGATCAGGCCACTGAAAGGAATAGTGATGACAAGTAGATAAATGGGTAGCATCGTGGGATGGGAAGGCAAAGGGAGTCTGTGTGCAAGGGACAAAGGGAGTCTGTGTGGTCACAGAATACGGGTTCTTCAGCTTTAGCTTGCTAGGGATGGACTTGCACAAAGTAAGTTTTTTATATATTTCGACTTACTGAATGAAACAATTGCGACAAGCAATCGTTTCCACGCTCAATTTTGTTCATTTTGTCCTTAGTAGTGTATATTTGCCTTCTCTTATTGTCTAACTTGCGATTTTCCAACTTTCCTACTTTTGGGGAGGCGATTTGTGACATAGGAAAATTCGCAAAACTTGGTGTACCCCTGTGTACCACAGCGTACCGCACGTCCTCACCGTTTCCGTTTTTTGGGGAGGCGATTTGAATAAGCTCCCTGCAAAACAAATCGTGCCGGGCCGGGGCCGAAATAGGCGCGTATACAAATCGCCCCCCAGAAATTTTAGAAACGGTACGGATATGCGGTTCGCTGTGGTACACAGTTTTCCAGGTTGTCCACTGTCACAAATATGTAACAGAGCCCATAGCTGGGGGAGGGATGGGATAGAGGTTTTGCCTACCAGCTGGGGTCCAAGAGACTTCTACTAGAGTGGGGTACAAAGTTTCAACAAAGCTCCAAAACGCCTGAAAATGCGTGTTTGAACGTGCTTCATTTAATAACAAGGCAAAAAATCGCGATTTGAAGCTGCCAAATAGCGTTTAAGAAATATAAAAATCATAAAATGACAAAAAAGGCTTTTAAAAACACCGATTTGTGCTAAATATCATTTAATTTGATTTAGACGATGCGCTTCGGAAATAGGCATCAAGTTTGGAATCTAAATTTTCAAAAAATGCTGTGGTTTCATTCAGGTTCTTTTCAATAGGAAGGTCTCTCACAAAGCGGGCAAGGGTTGACTTGTTTCAAGCTTTCATGGCATGCTTGTGCCAAAATCAGAATACCGTACTCTTTGGTATTGGCTGTGGTTGTGTAAACTACAGTTGTCTGTACATTGTATGTCGTAGGTTGTGTGGGTGACTAGGCTGTGAGGGACCAGCCTAAGCGGGGAGTGGACGGTGCTCCGGCCTAGACTCTGAAGAAGCCACAGAGTCTCTAGTCCCTAAACAAAAGAAAGGCAAACAAACCTGAGGCCAAAGCTGTGAAGACCTGTCAGCTTAAATCAGTTACCTGACCTGGCCTGATGAGCATAGGTAGGTACGGCTAATTATTAGCTGCTTTGTCAGTTTGTTTTGATTATATTGGTTATGGTTGCATCTTGCGTTTGCCTAGTAAGAATTCTATAAATGGAAGTGCATCGATTAGCTGAAATTCTCTCGGATCTGTGCTCTCAAACCCGTTACTGCTATGTAGTTTCCAAATGAGAACAAACGGACGGAGTTGCTGAATGCTATTCCCGGAAATGGGTGTCCAGAAATGAGCAGACAGCAGTAGCACAATATTCGCAACAACTACAAAATCGAGTTGATTGATCAAGTATGAAATGAGACTGTTTAAAAACTACAAAATACAAATTCTTCAGGACGATATTTTCTCTCGCAAATCAGGTAAGTGGATTCTAACTAAGCCAATCTGAGTTTCGGGCAGCCCTTATTACAGTTCACGGAAACACCAGCCGCTGCCGTCGAGATATTACCATAGGAGAAACTGAAGGACCACTTCATACGAAAATTACTTCTGAACGAATGCATGAAAACATGCGAGAACTGCATGAAGCGGAAACAACTGCCAAAACCGGTAGCCGATACTGCAATCAGCAGTCAAGGGGTGATGCATGGAGTGCAAATTGATCTTATCGATATTCGAGCCAACAAGATAATCTTTTAAACGCGTTCGGACCACAATAGTGCTCTGTAGGGCCCGACCGGATACAAATTTCTACCGGATCCGGATCCGGATGTGCCCATATCCGGCCGGATCCGGATCCGGATATGCCGGATATCATTGATCAACTTAAAATTTTTTAGAATGCAATAAAGCACATATATACAGTTTATTTCTTTGTTCTATAACAGTTGATTCAAAACAACATCTAATAATTGTACGTAGTTCAAACTATGGTTGGATAATATCGGGTTTTCGCGATGCATGTGATATTGCATATATCATATGCATGCAAAAATGAGATATGCACATATTTTTTACATATTTGCATATTTTATCACCGCGGCTAGAAATTGATAACTGGACGCTTTCCAAGCATTTTCGAGTTTGGTCGGAATGTCTATGCAATCTTTAGCATTTATTAGGCATACCTATTTTACAGATACAGACCTCATCTGAAAAAAAAACAGAAGGGGAAACACAGTTTGGCATGAAAGTTCAGCTCATTTCGTAATTTTTAGATAAAAATGGTTGACATCACAGACTTTTGGCTTAATTATTGTTTGCATGTTCAAATTTGTTCTCTCTAATGTGGTATACTTATTCGACCTTTTGGTAGACCTGTCCTAGTTTTACAAACTAAAAAATTATGAATTTGAAAAATCTCAGTTGAGATTTCCATTCTTTGCGAGTTGAGTTTAGAGTCTCAAGCCATTCATCTCCATTCTGCAACTGAAATCATGTTTTCTCATCTGTGACTGATATCCGGCATATCCGGCAGGTAATATCCCGTCGGGATCCGGATATCCGGTCGGGTCCTAGCTCTGGGGTATTTGCCTTTCTTCTTATTGTCCGCCGCTAATGTCTTTTTTTAAAGTAAGTAAAGTTTACTACGTCCAGTAAACCAAAATAAAGATCAGTCAGGACGATGGGTGGGCTGGGCCGTTCGTCCGGCTACAAAGCCCTACCCTTTATGTACTTATCGAATTTTAACTCAGATATCTTTGTACGAAAACCATTGAGTGTGCGTATATTGACAACTTTGGCCCCTCAGAGCCTAGGCCGGAGCACCGTCCACTCCCCGCCTAGACTGGTCCCCTCATAGCTAGTCACCCTCGCAGCCTACGACATTATACAGTGTATATATATACATTATTTTTGGTTTGTATAAAACATATGTATTGGATTTTCCAATATGTTTTCTTGTTATTCGGCGAGGGAGAATTGTGCCAAGGAGCAGCAGGGCCAATGAGGAAAACGTCTAAAGCCCAATGATTCTCAGGTTACTAGGTCAGAATTTTTCGGGTCGTTTGCTTATTTTAATGCTAGGTCCTTAGTTACTAAAGCTAGTGATTCGAAAGATACAATCTTTGCTATTTCTGAAACTTGGTTAAGCGCGCAGGTGCCCAGTTCTGTGTTTAGTGATGTTCTGTTAACCCACCGCATTGTTCGTGCAGATGATCAGTAGAGAGCGGGCCTGGGTCGGGTGTCGCTTTTCTAATACCAAGTCAGTATGAATTTCGAGTTATTAGTGCTACTAGCAATCCTTTCTTTGAGGCTTTATGGCTGGAACTATTTGTGCAAGGTCAGAAACAGTGCGCTTTTCATTTAGCGCTTTATTATCGAACGCCATCAGCAAATATCATTGAATCCATTAATTCTCTGTCCAACCATTTAAACTACATTATAAGGATTGTAAGACTACTATGATTTTGGGAGACTTTTAATTTTCCAGATATCGACTGGGTGAATAGTCATTGTTTGAACGCGATCCATCCAGTGTTGTGACTAGCTCAAATTTCTAAAACTCGGTAAGTATTCAGTAAGTAAATCCAGATTATTTGAAATTCAGTAAGTACGAGTAAGTACTGGATTTTTCAAAGAAAACCCGGTAAGTACTCAGTAAACAATTCAGTAAACTCGGTAAAACCTTCATCATTCAGAAGTATGTTACATTTCATCTGAAAATCTTTCTGATATGGCTTTTAGCTACTGGAATTTTTAATCGTGTTTTGCGCCATTTCACATTATTTATTTTACTAATTAGCATGGTTGGAACGCCTTAAAATATGCACACAACACATAATTCTGACCAGAGGCTTTACATTTAGACTTTAGATGAAAAGCCTGCAAAAATTGTTAAGTGAAGATTTGTTCTAATTTTGATCATTTCCAGTTCAGACCGATGAAAAAATCGTCAATCAAAATATAGCTTATAGTAGCAGATGTAGTTCCTAATCCTAACCTAAATACCGAGTCTTTGCATCTGATTATAGCAATTCTACCGAGCGAACAAAGTTGGGGTTATACAAGCCGTGAAAATCGCAAAAAAATTGCAAAACTAAGTGTTTTTTTGTTGCGAGCAGATAGATAAATGAAGGAAAAACTATATTATTTACTACATACATGCGACGAGCTACCTATTGCAGAAGTTTTTGCTCTGTAAACAACTCAGTAAATTACCGAGTACTGAGTTTACCGAATTTTTTTCTAATTGAGTAGTTCAAAATTGAAACTCGGTATTCAGTAAGTAAAATAAGAAAAATTTTTACCGGTAAGTAAAAGTACTTACTGTAATTCAAAATAACTGAGTACCGAGTAACTTTTACTCAGTAAATTTACTGGGAACAACACTGGATCCATCGTGAATTTATGGTGCTAATGCTAGAGCTTGGTCTTTCTCAGTTTGTTACTTCTGCGACACATGAGCAGGGAAACACTCTAGATTTATTTTTTTGCAACAATCGGAATTTCTCCTAAATATTGCTGTTCAAGAGCTCGTCTGTTCGTCTGATATTTTAAAATTGCAGGCAAATATGGTCCATTGTTTCGAGGTAAATATCCTAAACCATCAACTTTTCGAAAGTTATCAGAGCCCGACTTTGTTTCTAATTTGAATAATATTGATTGGGTGGCAGTATTTGCATTTTGCTTGGATGTTAACCAATTCTGGTTTTCTTTTCATAGTCGATATAATTCAGATACATTCGATAAGAGTCTGAGCGATATAATTCAAGATACAGTCTCTCTGTGCTTATTTCATGTCAACTCTCTACCCTGGTCTGTCGAGGCTAGAAGTGTGCACAGGAGACAGAAAGCATAGAGTCTATAAGCGAAATCCAACTGAAATAAATAGAAGGAATTGGTTAAGTGCTGCACAAGATGCGCGTAAATAGAAGCGCAGAGACGACGTAGCTAGGGCTGAGTGCGTACAGCATTCTAAATTCTGTGTCCCAGAAGGATTTTTGGAGATTTGTTCGAAGCAAATTTTAAGAGTCAGTCTCTGATTCGATCGAGTCTTGGCTCTTTGCCCTATTCAGACCCAAAATTGAAAGTTTTACGTGGACGGTTAAGTTGGAGGGCTAACGCGTATCGATAGGTTATATAACCACCGCAAAGGATTTCCAAATTCGACGCTCCACGCTCGAGAAATTCGGCCCTCTGAAAATCGGTTCACTTAACTATGGGTCCGAAATTTCAAAATCGAACTTCTAGTGCACTAATCAGAGTTGGGACTTAAAAATTGGGGCTTTTAGGTAACTTTTGGAGTACTTACTTTAAGAATCAACGATCGAATTCCATTTTTGAGGAAAAATTTTTTTCTACCCACTTTGGGCCCGCTAGCTCGTCTGGAGCCCCCTGAACATTTTTTATTTCACAATATTGTACTTCCCTACAATTTGGTATAAAACACATTGGCTGCACGGTGGAGCAATGTAGTGAAATATAGCTTCAAAGATGAAAAATCATCAAAATTTTCACTTTTTGTACGGCACCAAACTTTTCCTATTGGCATTTCTAGCCTACCAGCTTGAGTTCTGGACTAAAAATGGGGGCTTCTTGGTAACTTTTGGAGTACTTAGAATCAAATCAATGATCGAATTCCATAGAATCGACGCTCCAAATTGGAGGTGCTAAAATCAGTTTTTCTTTTACTGTCGCTACAAGGTGTGGAAGTTTTTAATTTCCTTTTGCATACTATTTGGACTAATCATTGAGTATTTATCGCACACAATTTGTTTTGGCAAAAGTGGCATATTGCCGAAAAATGAATTTTGGTTTTTTTTCGCAGAATATCCGGTATTTTTCTATTTTCCTGCAAAATTCAGTTGTCCTAGACTATATTGGGTGCAGAACTGGATTCTGCATGTCTACAGTAAAATTAGGCTTAGATACTGTTCAACTCATGATCTACGATTCTACATTGTGGAGAAGCGTAGGGGGCTACAGCCTCTCTGTAGGCCTCTCGTCGGGTTTCACCTCCTCTGTAATTGTTTAAAGTTTGGCCCCCCTAGGCTTGATGGTTTCAGAGAAATGACACTTTCTGTGAGCGTCCAAAAATCGGGCTGTTGGCGTTTTCCCACTTTTCCACCCCAGTAGTGGCTGAATCCTGGAAATACTTCGGTTTTTAACATACCTTGTATAGCGCTTTCAAATGAGCAAATAAAAGGAGGGGATCAGATTTGGCTGAACGCCGCTGATCGTACCGGTCTTATATAAAATGGCTCTTAATGTCTAGAAACGCTGTTTAGCCCTTCTGAAGCCCTAATTTGGGGTTGAAATCAGTCTTGAAATTCTGTCGTCAATTTGTATTTGAGCACCTGAATTTTTGTGCTTTTCAACCCAAAATAGGGTTTCAGGGTTCAGAATCTGGCTGGGGGGTCTCCTAAAAATCGGGCTTGGGCTATAAACCACCCAAAACCCCCTAACTACAATGTACATGTATGATTGTACGCATGTAGGGCATCAAAAAGGCTTTATAGGTTGTAGAAAAATATACTTGTTTTTGTTGTGTTATTAGTTAGTTTACAGTTGTATATAAAGGAGTAACTTGAATTTAATATGGCTGGTGCCCCTTCAACTCAATCAGTTCAACAACGTTCAGTTATGTCCGCATACGTCTTGCCTTTGAGCCAGCAATCCAACATCCCGTTGCAACCACTGACACTGTGTGAAGAATATATGCCGACTCAAAGCAAAGGAGAACTACTAGAAGTGAACCTGACCACAGAACGGCAACGCGACCAGCAGCAACCGGAAGAACAATGTGCTACACAAGGTAAGCAGCAAGAAGAGAAGAAAGCTGAGATGCCGGTCGAAAACCCACCTGAGAAGCCGAACGCAGCCACACCGATCGCTAAGCCTAAAGATGATGCTAAGCTGACAGAAACTAAGCGGAAACAACCATTACAAGCAAGAGCACGGCCGCAGAAGCAGCAGCGCCAAGGTGGAACTAAACCGAAGCAAATAATACAAATAAGAGCACGGCCGCAAAAGCAGCAACGCCAAGATGGAACTAAGCCGAAACAACCGATACAAGCAAGGACAAGGACACCACCACCAGAGAAGCAGCCAGCCCAAGGTGAAACTAATCCGAAACAAGAAATACAAGCAAGTACACCACCAGAAAAGCAGCTGTCACAGCGTCAAACTAAGCCGAACCAAGCAAGTGCTGCAGCACCGGAAAAGCAGCCGACTCAAGGTGAAACTAAACCGAAACAAGCAAGTGCAGCACTGGAAAAGCAGCCGACTCAAGGTGAAACTAAACCGAAACAAGCAAGTGCAGCACTGGAAAAGCAGACGACTCAAGGTGAAACTAAGCCGAAACAATTAAGTGCAGCACCGGACAAGCAGACGACTCAAGGTGAAACTAAGCCGAAACAATTAAGTGCAGCACCGGACAAGCAGCCAACTCAAGGTGAAACTAAACCGAAACAAGCAAGTGCAGTACCGGAAAAGCAGCAAACTCAAGGTGAAACTAAACCGAAACAAGCAAGTGCAGCACCAGAAAAGCAGCCGACTCAAGATGAAACTAAGCCGAAACAAACAAGTGCAGCACCGGAAAAGCAGCCGACTCAAGGTGAAACTAAGCCGAAACAATTAAGTGCAGCACCGGACAAGCAGCCAACTCAAGGTGAAACTAAACCGAAACAAGCAAGTGCAGCACCGGAAAAGCAGCAAACTCAAGGTGAAACTAAACCGAAACAACCATTACAAGAAAGTACACCACCGGACAAGCAGCTGACACAATGTGAAACTAAGCCGAAACAAGCAAGTGCAGCACCCGAAAAGCAGCCGACTCAAGGTGAAACTAAACCGAAACAAGCAAGTGCAGCACCGGAAAAGCAGCCGGCTCAAGGTGAAACTAAACCGAAACAACCATTACAAGCAAGTGCACCACCTGACAAGCAGCTGACACAACGTGAAACTAAGCCAAAACAAGCAAGTGCAGCACCAGACAAGCAGCTGACACAACGTGAAACTAAGCCAAAAGAAGCAAGTGCAGCACCGGAAAAGCAGCCGACTCAAGGCGAAACTAAGCCGAAAGAAGCAAGTGCAGCACTGGAAAAGCAGCCAACTCAAGGTGAAACTAAACGGAAACAACCATTACAAGCAAGTGCACCACCGGAAAAGCAGCTGACACAACGTGAAACTAAGCCAAAACAAGCAAGTGCAGCACCGGAAAAGCAGCCAACTCAAGGTGAAACTAAACCGAAACAAGCAAGTGCAGCACCAGAAAAGCAGCCAACTCAAGGTGAAACTAAGCCGAAACGAGCAAGTGCAGCACCGGAAAAGCAGCCAACTCAAGGTGAAACTAAACCGAAACAAGCAAGTGCAGCACCGGAAAAGCAGCCAACTCAAGGTGAAACTAAGCCGAAACAAGCAAGTGCAGCACCGGAAAAGCAGCCAACTCAAGGTGAAACTAAACCGAAACAAGCAAGTGCAGCACCGGAAAAGCAGCCAACTCAAGGAGAAACTAAACCGAAGCAACCATTCCAAGCAAGTGCATCACCAGACAAGCAGCTGACACAACTTGAAACTAAGCCGAAACAAGCAAGTACACCACCGGACAAGCAGCTGACACAACGTGAAACTAAGCCGAAACAAGCAAGTACACCACTGGAAAAGCAGCTGACTCAAGGTGAAACTAAACTGAAACAACCATTACAAGCAAGTGCACCACCAGACAAGCAGCTGACACAACTTGAAACTAAGCCGAAACAAGCAAGTACACCACCGGACAAGCAGCTGACACAACGTGAAACTAAGCTGAAACAAGCAAGTACACCACCGGACAAGCAGCTGACACAACGTGAAACTAAGCCGAAACAAGCAAGTACACCACCGGACAAGCAGCTGACACAACGTGAAACTAAGCCGAAACAAGCAAGTGCAGCACCGGACAAGCAGCTGACACAACGTGAAACTAAGCCAAAAGAAGCAAGTGCAGCACCGGACAAGCAGCTGACACAACGTGAAACTAAGCCGAAACAAGCAAGTGCAGCACCGGAAAAGCAGCCGACTCTAGGTGAAACTAAGCCGAAACAACCATTACAAGCAAGTGCAGCACCGGACAAGCAGCTGACACAATGTGAAACTAAGCCGAAACAAGCAAGTGCAGCACCGGAAAAGCAGCCGACTCAAGGTGAAACTAAGCCGAAACAACCATTACAAGCAAGTGCAGCACCGGACAAGCAGCTGACACAACGTGAAACTAAGCCGAAACAAGCAAGTGCAGCACCAGACAAGCAGCTGACACAACGTGAAACAAAGCCAAAACAAACAGGTGCAGCACCGGAAAAGCAGCCGACTCAAGGTGAAACTAAGCCGAAACAACCATTACAAGCAAGTGCAGCACCTGACAAGCAGCTGACACAACGTGAAACTAAGCCAAAACAAGCAAGTGCAGCACCGGACAAGCAGCTGACACAACGTGAAACTAAGCCAAAACAAGCAAGTGCAGCACCTGACAAGCAGCTGACACAACGTGAAACTAAGCCAAAACAAGCAAGTGCAGCACCGGACAAGCAGCTGACACAACGTGAAACTAAGCCAAAACAAGCAGGTGCAGCACCAGAAAAGCAGCCGACTCAAGGTGAAACTAAACCGAAACAACCATTACAACCAAGTGCATCACTGGACAAGCAGCTGACACAACATGAAACTAAGCCGAAACAAGCAAGTACACCACCGGACAGGCAGCTGACACAACGTGAAACTAAGCCGAAACAAGCAAGTACACCACCGGACAAGCAGCTGACACAACGCGAAACTAAGCCGAAACAAGCAAGTACACCACCACACAAGCAGCTGACACAACGTGAAGCTAAGCCGAAACAAGCAAGTACACCACCACACAAGCAGCTGACACAACGTGAAGCTAAGCCGAAACAAGCAAGTACACCACCGGACAAGCAGCTGACACAACGCGAAACTAAGCCGAAACAAGCAAGTACACCACCACACAAGCAGCTGACACAACGTGAAGCTAAGCCGAAACAAGCAAGTGCAGCACCGGAAAAGCAGCCGACTCAAGGTGAAAGGTTGACCGTGTCCACTAGGTCTTCCATCGACTCAGTTAGATCTGCCCTTCCACGGAGTGCGTCGTTGGCTGCAGCCAAGTCTCAAGATTTAACTGTACTGCCATCGTTTATGCAGCCTATGAAGCTCCGCCCAGAAATAGTAATGTCAGATGCAGATTATTTTACGCACAGCCAGTCAAGCAAAAAGAAAGCCACTTATCCAAGCATACAAGAGGCAATGGGCAGCATTCAGCGATTTGTCAAAGGAGCGCTGAAAGGGAGAAGCCAAACGGCGAAAATAAAGCAAGTTCGTGGATTTAATACATTAATTGCGGATGAGGAGGTACCAGATGGGGCTATGCATTTTTCACGCAGCATCAATATGATTCGACGCAACTCAGTCATAGATGATCCGTTTTACCATGGAATGATGCGAAAGGAAACTCTTGATGAATTATTAATAAAGAGCGGCGACTTTTTAACTAGAGAATCAGACCGGTTTACAAGTGCCAGCAGCCAAATTGCAGCCATTTTATCAGTGCGCTGGAATAATGTGGTTAAACACTATGTGATTGCTTCAACCAAAAAAGGTAGGTACATGCTACAGGTAAATACAGCTGGTACAGGTAAATTCTCTTCCAGATGAGGTCACCATAGCACAAAACCTTGCTTCTTTTACTCGAGAACTAAGAAAACTGAACTTTGACAGTACCTAAACTTTGTGTAATTTCTAACGTTTTACTAAGATCTGTTTAAGGCGGTGTAAAGCCCTTGTGGCTGTCCACTGGCCTTTCGCCTCCATATGCCGTCGTTTTACACTGTAACCGCGTTTTATGGCATTTGCTAACTCATTTTATTTTGTGTTGGGCGATAAAAGTTCGTTCATGCTTTGCTAATCGCTTTGGTGTAGTACAAATAGGGATGCAACCGAAGTTCAGTATTATTCGGTATGAACCGAATAATTCGGTTACTAGTACTATTCGAATTCGGTATTTTTCAAACCGAATAATTCCGAATATTGTAAAAGCGTTAAAATTGCACTTTTTTGCTTAAATTTGTGCAAAAATCACCGAGATATTTCTTCTTTTACATCTCTCTGTTTATTTACTATGCTAAAATTTTGGCAAACAATGACTATTCATACAAAACGTCAACGAGCTTCAAGGTCAAGGTTTAACTTACAAAATAATAAACAACATTTCGGCCTTTTCAGTTCCCAGTAGACTACGCTGTTAGCGTTCCACTCCTTAACCCAAGCGTTTGTTTTATCTACCAAATACTACGTATAAAATCCCATCTATCTTTTCAAACGATTCATCCAATCTAAGTTGTATCCGGTGCTTAGGCTTAGGCTCAGGCTTAGTGGCAAGTGTTTTTATGAAACCTCCGCCATGTGGCGGACAATAGGAGGATATATACGCGGAAGTGTCTTTGTGCTGTGACTACACATGATTAATCAGGGTACTTGTGGCCTAATTCGCGGCTCTTGAAATTGTTTGCAAATTTTGTACTTATAATTGTACAAAATTGTACAAATTTTGTACTTGTAATACTTGTACCATCAGCAGAACAGAACGACCAAATAGGGCTTGTTTTAGTTATAGGCATGGATAAATCTATAGCATTCAAACAATACGTCACTCTACAGCTTTTTTAGCATAAAAGTTTAGCAAAAAAACAAGAAATAGTAGTTAGACAGTAATGTTTTTGCAATCGCCCTGCGAATCATCAATATTCGGTATTATTCGGTTCCGAAAATCCGCTTCGGTATTCGTTATTTTTTGTATTTGGTTGCATCGCTAAGTACAAAGCTGTGGTTGCAGGTCGAGTCCATGTTGGATTTCATTTGTTCGATTCGGTCACAGACATGATAGAGTGGCACAGAGTGACAGCTACACCTGTGAGTAGTGATGGCGTTGTACTGAAGACACCAATCAAAAGACGGCCGTGGCTGTTGCATCACGATCAAGTTCGTTTGCTGAAGCAGCTGGGCGAGGGTGCATTTGGAGAAGTGCGGCATGGAGTGCTGATGCAGAGCGAAAAGGCCTCCCAGACGCAGGTGGCTGTCAAGATTGCACACCGAACCACCAGCACGGAAGAAGGCAGAGCAGCCAAAATTCAGTTTTTAAATGAGTTCAACACAATGCGCCAGTTCGACCACGAGAATGTAATCAAAGTGCTGGGTGTGGCGGCGCTACAAGAGCCACTGATGATCATTATGGAGTATCTGCCGGGCGGGTCGTTGCTCAACTTTCTGCGTCGATACACAGTTCAAGTGAGATTGGAGCATCGCATTCGATTCTGTTTACAAGCGGCCGCCGGACTACGATATCTGGAGAGCCACAAGTGTGTACATAGAGACATCGCCGCAAGAAACTGTCTGATGAAATCAAGAGATCACATCAAAATCGCCGACTTCGGACTAAGTGTGTTAGATACATCGATTTATCAAGAAAAGAAGGGTTCCAAGATGCCGATTAAGTGGTTATCCCCTGAAACATTGAGAAATGGTATGTATTTTTACATTTACAGTAGGCTTGTTCGACTGCACACACATGCATGTAGCTGGGTTTTCAGCTGGGGGGAATTTTTCTGATCCAAAATAGGGTTTCAGGTCTATGCCCAAAGGGGGTTTCAGCGACCTTTTTTTGGTGTCCAAAAGTGGGTTTCAGCGACCTTTTTTTGGGCTCAAAACAGGGTTTTGAGGACTAAAAATCTGGTAAAAATCCTGTCTGAAGTGCAAAAATACCGTTTAGTACCCTATTTTTGCTTTAAAACGTGCAAAAAACCTTATTTTTTATTAAAAATGTGCAAAAAAAGCTAATTTTGCTTTAAAACGAGCAAAAAACTCATTTTATTAGACATAATACAGTAAAAATGCATTTCTGGAACCTTCTTTAGAGATTTTGAAACCCTAATTAGGGTTCCGAAACCCTATTTTGGGCCTCCAGAAACCCAAATTAGGGTTCCGGAACCCTATTTAGGGTTTCAGTAACCCTAATTAGGATTCCGGAACCCTATTTAGGGTTTCAGTAACCCTAATTAGGGTTCCGAAACCCTATTTTGGGCCTCCAGAAACCCAAATTAGGGTTTCAGTAACCCGAATTTGGGTTCCGGAACCCTATTCCCCCCATTCCCCCCAACTACATGTATGTGCACACACCTTTGTGTTTGAGGACAATTTACGCCTGAAACGGACATATGGAGTTATGGAGTGTTGGTATGGGAGATATTGGCAGACGGCAAAGAGCCCTACCCAGGATTGAGCAATGCCCAAGTAAGAGATCGATTGACAACCCGATTTTATCGTATGGCCGCACCCGCTGGAACGCCTGAAATCTTTATACGACTGTTGGCTAAATGCTGGGAAGAAGAACCTGCTAAACGACCAAAATTTCACAAAATCCACAAACAACTACAAAGCCATTACAAAGCGTGATAGAATGAACTATTAATTTTGCTGCTGTTATTCAGCTTTGGTATTTACTCAGCCTTACTGGTCTGCAAATCACTTGCCACTGTTTTACTTGATCTCAAAAAATATAGTTGAAATTAAGCCTCGACTTCTATATAAGATCCAGTCTGCAAACAAGGAAATTCTTCGCTTGTCGACTCAACATGAGTTAAGCGGCATTTTGCTGAACAAATCACGCACTATCACAGATTCTTACACAGAGCAATTGCTGTTGAAGGAAACGATGGCTTCTCAGTTTTCTTAAAACTGTAGATTTTTGGTTGTTCAGGATTTTCAGTGAGGCACCAAATTCAAAGTGTTGGTTTACTTATTTAGTTACTTTTTCACAAAGACGTTGAATGGAATGTTGCGTCGTGTTGCTGCTGACCGAATTCGGTGTTATTCGGTTTCACTATTCTTCTGTTAAAGATTCAGTATTCTTTATTGTTATCCAATTATTACCTGTTTACTACTGAACCTACCAGGCGTGAGGTGAGTAAACCTTGCGTTGATTAGTGTTTCTCGTGTGGACCACTTGCACCCAACTTTGCTTTGAAGAAAACAACGTCCTGAAATTCAGATGCCACGCCAGTTCTCAACGCTTCATCGATAGCAAATTTTTTTATATATCCTATATTCTCGTGGGCACACATACAGTATGGACAGCGGCGTAGCCAGGGGGAGGGCGTGTACACCCCCTTTGCGGTGGAGGTAGGGAGGAAAAAATAGACAAAAATAAGAGAAATGAATAAATTATGTACCAGAACTGTCTATTTTATGCTCAGAATACCTTTTATATGCGTTTTCGAAGGCTAAATTTTCAAAAATTTCTCGCCCTGGTCGGGCAGAAGCTCAACCACGCCACTTTAAACAAATAAAATTTGTAATTTCCGTCAATTTTAAGCTCAGAATGCTTTTTAAACACGTTTTTGAAGGCTAATTTTGCAAAATTTTCTCGCCCTTGTTTGGCAGCGGCCCAACCAGGCAACTTCGAAATTTTCACCCCCTTTGCAAAATCCTGGGTACGCCACTGACACTGAGTATGGATTAAAGAAAGTATCTGCATAGCCCTTTTTCCGAACTTGACTAAAATGATTCTCTTATTCAGTTCTTCATCGATTTGGCTCAAATTTTCAGCAAAAATTATCGAGACAACTGGCTACTTATTGTGCGAGTTTGGTGCGAAATTCCAACTCAAAAACTGTTGGTTTTATAACCCGAAAACTAGGAATCAGCGTGGTCCACGCAAACTCAATTTTTTGGTACTTCAAAGGGGTGTGGGTCGAAAACTTGCAGGAATGACTGGTAGCGCCA
The DNA here is from genome assembly GCA_030248155.1 of Sabatieria punctata. Taxonomy (NCBI): domain Eukaryota; kingdom Metazoa; phylum Nematoda; class Chromadorea; order Araeolaimida; family Comesomatidae; genus Sabatieria; species Sabatieria punctata. The sequence goes on along the minus strand of JASANB010002446.1, from coordinate 4,559 downwards.
TTGGGCATATAATATACTGACTGGGCAGCCCTTTAGCTCAAAGGCCACCAAAATTGGGGAGTTTCAAAAGACATGAAATTGAAGCTGATCCATAGAATAATAATCTCCATGTCATGAGAAGTTGTTTGATACCACCGTTCATTGGACTTTGTTATGTTTTATCTTTTCAAAAAAGAAAAAATCGAAATGTACGTAAAAATAAACAATTAATGTATAATTCGAAATGTTCTTTTTTGTTTTACCCTTACCAAAATCACAATAAGGGCCGTTCAATATCGCCCGTTTTTGTACGTTTTCATTCACAGAATTAGAAATTCGACAAAATTTTTTGATTCCCGGCCCATTCCCCCACACGGCAAACTGACATTTTTAAACTTACTTGTTTTCTCTAAGACTGAGACTAATCCTCTAGGCATCAATTGACTAAAAATCGGTAAGTATGGTTACTGTAATTACCGGATCCCGGGGTTATCGTACAATGTATGCTTTAAAATCTTTTCCCCTTTTCCTCAAAGGATTTTAACCGGATTATAGAGTTAAGCCTAAGAAGAAGCCTAAGCCTGAACCTTAAGCCTGAGCCTGAACCGTAGCCTAAGATTAAGAAACGAGCGAAATAGGTCGTCTTTAAAGAATACCGGGTAAAAATGTACAGGGTGCGCCAAAAAAACAACCCGGCAGACTTTTCGCTGTAGCAACCGCAAATCTCAAGCGATTTGAATGAATCCTTGTTTAAATGAAAGATAAATAAATTCTTGACAGATTGATGTAACGTTTATTAATGTACTCTGCTTAGTTCCTGAGATATTCACTCTCAAAATCAAAACTGATTTTGGCAGTGAACAAGAGGGATTCTTTATTATTCCGCTGCACTTCGTAATAAACGATTCCTGTTACTGCTGAGGGCTATTGGAGGCTTTACTGGTGACACACAAACACGGTTCACTTCAACAGTAGTGTCATTAGCCTCCCAGCAGTAGGAATCTGCTTTATTATGAAGTGCAACGGAATCGCTCTTGTTCTTTGCCAAAATCTGTTTCGACTTTGAGGGCAAATATCTCAAGAACTAAGCAGTGAATCTCAATAAAAATTGCACCAATCTTTCAAAAATTTATCAATCTTTCATTCAAAAAAGGATTCATTCAAATTGGTTGGGATTCATAGTTGCAAAAGTAAAAAATCTGCTGGGTTGTGTTTATCACTCTTGTTCACTGCCAAAATCTCTGTTTTGACTTTGAGCGCAAATATCTCAGGAACTAAGCAGGCTATCTTAATAAGCGATTCATCAATCTTTCAAGAATATATTTATCTTTTATTTAAAAAAGATTCATTCAAATCGGCTGCGTTTTGCGGTTGCTACAGCAAAAAATCTGCTGGGTTGTTTTTTTTGGCACACCCTGTATATCTAGTTTCCGGACGTAGAATGAGGAACCGACCACAGTTCCATATATTCCAAACAAATATTTTTAATGATCATAACTAATTACCAATTAATCAATTCTAAACAAAATTATCGATTATCGATTATTTTTTGGCAAAATTCCAAAATTTCAAAATCGTCCGAATATAGTCATATTATATATCATTCGAAAGCCCTCCACCTAAGGAGTCTAATGATCACAATATCAGTATGGGGTACACTCTGGAGGGCCTGCTTTGTGCTTTCCAAATATAAATGTACATAGATTTTTTATTTGAAAAACAGGCCTTCCGGAGAGTGCCCTATACCGATGCGTCCCCTAGGGGTACTTTTATGTTTTTAAAACAGGCCCTCCGGAGCGTGCCTATACTGATGCGTCCCCTAGGGGTACTTATGTTTTTTGAACAGGCCCTCCGGAGCGTGCCTATACTGATGCGTCCCCTAGGGGTACGTTTATGTTTTTAAAACAGGCCCTCCGGAGCGTGCCTATACTGATGCGTCCCCTAGGGGTACGTTTATGTTTTTAAAACAGGCCCTCCGGAGCGTGCCTATACTGATGCCGTCCCCTAGGGGTACTTTTATGTTTTTAAAACAGGCCCTCCGGAGCGTGCCTATACTGATGCGTCCCCTAGGGCATACATGTAACAGGGGGGTCTGGGGGGTCTGCCCCCCACCCGACTTAGGCCAGACCCCCCAGATGGGGACCCCCCCCCCCCCCCCGAGACGATTTCACCGACCCCCCCTCCGATTTTTCTGGCAAGTAAATTTTCGAGCAAATTTTTGCAATTTTTTACAATTTCACACACAAAAATTGCCAAAATCGCCTGCAAAACAGCACTTTTTAGCTGTATTTCAGCCCAAATTAGCGATTTTTGGCGATTTTTAGCCCAAAAATTGCGATTTTTTCGATTTTTGAGCGTTTTTTAGTGCCCACCCCCTCCCCCAAAATTTTGGCTCAGACCCCCCCCGGCCGGCGCCAGACCCCCCCAACCCCCCCTGCCCCCATCGGCGGATGACCTGTTACATGTATGCCCTAGGGGTAGTTATGGTTTTAGAACAGGCCCTCCGGAGCGTGCCTATACTGATGCGTCCCCTAGGGGTACGTTTATGTTTTTAAAACAGGCCCTCCGGAGCGTGCCTATACTGATGCGTTTCAAGGGGTACTTTTATATTTGGCAAAAACAGGGTCCCCGGTATGGATGCAAATGGTATCCGGTATTATTTGGTATTATTCGGTATTATTTGGTATTTTCTAGGTATTTGGTATTATTTGGTATTTGGTATTTTTTTACACCAAATAATACCAAATAGTTTAAATAACTAAACAGTTAGCTTTTAAGCGATAAATTCTGCATATTTTGCGACTGTATACCATGTCACAGCCCTTCTGTTCAGAGTTTTCTCTTTATTTCTAATTTACTAAAAGTTTAGCAATGCAGATACGCAGAACAAGACGTCTCTTTACCGTTTCTGAGCAACAAAACAATAATGAATTCTGACCAGTTTAGCTTATAACAAACAACCATTCATGGAAAATTCTCAAAAAGTGGGAAAGGGCCCCCATGAAACGACGCAAGGCGATTTTGGGGGAAGGGGGGTCCGAAAAATCGGGATTTTGGTACGACGTCGTTTATGGACGGGCCCTTTATCGAGACCGAGCCTAGACCGCAAACGTCACAACGTGCTTGCCCATTTCCCGAGTAAGTGAAAGACCATCAAATTCTGCTCGTTTTCTTTCTCGGCATGACTAGATTTCTTTTAGATGCAACAAAAACTCTTCCACTGAGGCAAAACTTATATATTTTTGCTGAAAAAAACAAAAAGTATGACTTTGCGCTCATTCCAAACAGCTACCGACCTGTTTATCAACCATTTGGAATTATTTGATATAGAAAATACCATCTAGTATTTGGTATTTAGTATTTTTTATACCATTTGCATCCCTAGTCCCCGGGGCATGTCCAATGCTGATGTAGTGATCATTAGACTCGTCAGACGAAGGGCTTTCAAATAATATATAAGACGACCATGTTGAAATTTTGGAATTTTGCCAAAAAAATAATCGGAACGTGCCCTATACTGGTGCATACCCATAGGGGTATTTTTATATTTGGCAAACAGGCCCTGCGGAGCGTGCCTTTACTGATGCGTCCCCCTAGGGGTATTTTTATATTTGGCAAAACAGGCCTCCCCGGGGCGTGCCCTATGCTGATGTAGTAATCAGTAGACTCGTCAGGCGAAGGGCTTTCAAATGATATATGACATGACCATTTTGGACGATTTTGAAATTTTTGGAATTTTGCAAAATATAATCGATAATCGATATTTATCGCTAAAACTTGTTAATTTATAATTAATTATGATCATTAAAACATTAATTTCTGTTTGGGTCGGTTCCTGATTCCCCCAGCCAGCTACACCTGATCCTGTGTGTAAAAGGATCAGGTGTACGTAGCTGGCGGAGGGGAACCTTTTGATTTATTTACTCTCAATAGTATCAATTTTGGGTACAGGGTGTGCTAAAACAACAACCCGGCAGATTTTTCGCTGTAGCAACCGCAAATTTCAACCGATTTGAATGAATCCTTTTATAAATCAGGAAGGTTTAGGAAGCTGTTTTTGCGTTGATCGACTTGTATCGACGATCGTTGATCGTTAGTAGAATTTCTTATAGTGAGTGCTTTTCTAAGTAGTAGTACCCCACAGTAATTTATTTCTCTGTTCTTATCTAAAATAGAAATTGTACCATTTCCAATGATTGAGAATGTACCGTGAAAGAACCGTGCAGTGTACTGTACGTACCATACATGTAACAGGTCATCCGCCGATGGGGGGAGGGGGGTTGGGGGGATCTGGCGCCGGCCGGGGGGGGGTCTGAGCCAAAATTTTGGGGGAGGGGGTGGGCACTAAAAAACGAAAAAAACGCTCAAAAATCGAAAAAAATCGCTATTTTTTTGCTAAAAATTGCCAAAAATCGCTAATTTGGGCTGAAATACAGCTAAAAAGTGCTGTTTTGCAGGCGATTTTGGCAATTTTTGTGTGTGAAATTGTAAAAAATTGCAAAAATTTGCTCGAAAATTTACTTGCCAGAAAAATCGGAGGGGGGTCGGTGAAATCGTCTCGGGGGGGGGGGGGGGTTTCC